>WBNM01027213.1:72180-94656 GCA_013399055.1 Ramphastos sulfuratus | reverse complement strand
TATTATTATTATTATTATTATTATTATTATTATTATTATTATTATTATTATTATTATTATTGCTGAAAAGAGCTAATTCCGCAAAACAGAGTTATCTCTTCTGGAGTATCAGATCAACATAGAAAATGAGACTGTCCCTTTGTTTGTAGACCAAATATTGCCCATAGCCTCTTTAATGCCAGCTCTGTGTATAGCTGTATATTATTATTAGCAAAAATGAGTATTAGAACAACCATCAGGCAGCATTTTTCAGTCAGAGTCTTGCTCCATAAAGGCCAGGGTTAGGCAGCAGGACAGCAATGCAGCTGGACACTGTTAGCATCACTACCTGATTTTGTGATATGATTCCACTTGCAAGTGAAGTTTGAGGAGATGAGCTGTGCAAATTACGACAGAGGTAATGAAGGGAAGCACTTTGGCTTCTACACTTCTGCACTTGGAGTGTACAAGTTGTTTCATCCTTCCCATACTTCCATGATTCATTATTTACACTCCTGCCATGCCTAGGAGAATGAGCTGGTTCATATCAGGACTCTGTGGTACTGGCATCCTCCCTTCATGTAGCAAGAGCAGTCTTACTCCCCAGAAAGCTCAGACAGAGAAGGCAGAGGAAGAAAAGTGGTATTCTTGGAACCCAGATCAAAGATCTTTGTCACAGAAACCCAAGGAAAGTATTTCAGCAGAGGACACAGCATTTCACCACCACTTTTTCTCTTCCAGAAGAGTCCAACATTTCTTTTTCAGAATGAAGTTTCAGAACTGAGTTGACTTTTGAACATCCAAGCCTGTGTTATTTTTTTTCAAGTACCAAATGCCTAATTTTGGGTGAGAACATTGGTGCCTTTGCTAAGCAGGGATCATCAACCCCCCAAATGGATTTAGGATCTTAACTTCAGTTAATCTGCTTGACAACTCCAAAATCAATCTGCCATCTGGTACTCAAATACATCCAGAGAGTAAAAAAAAAATAATCCTTTGGCTGTGTGTAAAGGGAGAAACAATAGGTCCATAACCTTCCCTTTCCTCCTTCTGCTGTGAATAAATGCAGAACCATTTATTATTGCTGCATTTTAATGGTCTTTTGATGGACTAGAAACAGTAGGAGTCATATGGAACATTAAAAGCAGAAGAGAAATTTTGGGTTGTGCTTTGTTTGTTTGGGTTTTTTTTTTTATTTTGTTTGTTTTTAATTTAATGAGAAAATGAAACAACCACAGGGTGTGTGGATGGGGGGTGTGTGTGTGAGTGTGTGTGTGTGAGCCTATTTTTGGGTGTGTTTTGCTTCAACTTATTTAATGAAAGGTATGTTAGGCTGTCATCCTTCACATTACATGTAGCCAATTCAGAGTATGCTGGTGACCAACTACCTCTAATTTCAGGCAATTCAGGATCTAACTGGATGGAGCAGCCTAGCTAAGGAATCTTGCAGTTTAATGGTAAGTGTTCTATTCCTTCAGACTACAGTTCACTAAAAGCACAGAATGACAGAATCACAGAATCACAGAATGTCAGGGACTGGAAGGGACCTCAAAGCTCATCCAGTCCAACCCCCCCTTCCAGAGCAGGATCTCCTATACCAGATCACAAAGGAATGTGTCCAGGTTGGTTTTGAGTATCTCCAGAGAGAGAGACTCCACAACCCCCCTGGGCAGCCTATTCAGTGTTCTGTCATCCTCACAGGGAAAAAATTCCTTCTCAAGTTTAAATGTAAACTTCCTATGCTTCAGCTTCCACCCATTGTGCTGTCACTGGGCATCACCCAGCAGAGCCTGGCTCCAGCCTCCTGGCACTCACCCATTACATATTGATAACCATTGCTGAGGTCACCTCTCAGTCTCCTTCTCCAAGCAGCACAGCCCCAGCTCCCTCAGGTTCTCCTCATAACAGAGCTGTTCCATTCTCTTCATCATCTTTGTGGCTCTGTGCTGGCGTCTCTCAAGCAGTTCTATGTCCCTCTTGAACTGGGGGGGCCAGAACTAGACACCTAACCTTGGTGGCCTTAATTCTTTCAGACAACTTTTTTTCCTCTGCTAACTGATTTTCAAGGCTAGGCTCAGATGCCATTCTGACACCAGAATGATCAAAAAAGCTTTTGCACCTTTCAGTGGTGCAAAAGTGTTCCACCAGGCAACAATAGAGACGTGGAGTAAAATGCTCCCAGTGCCCACATTCCTGATTCCCAGGGCAGGCATTCAGATACAAACCAGCACTTCTCAAGTAGCACTGTGGGTGCTGGCCCCATGATTTTCCTCCATCAATATAGATCCCAAACTAAATTAAGTGCACTCCATGGCAACCATAATGAACAACATCACTTCAAATGCTGCCAAAATGGCAACATCTCAAATGCAATACTGCAATACGTTATCTGTTAATTAAAGAGCAAGGGTTAGACTCAAAGGGGAACCACTAAGGTTTTAAAACCATGGCAGAGATAATGTATTCCGTGCATGGCTAATTATGTCAGCATCTTTAAAACAAGCCAGGATTAATTATGGATCAGATCCATCCCCAGTATAAGGGAATAATTGAATTTCTTACAAAACTTGGGCACAATAAGAGGCATTGTAGGGACTGCACATTCTGTGCTGCACCACACATTGTGGTGGAAATGGGCTCCCATGCTGCAGTTGACTCAATGGGAAATCTGCTGCCAATTAACACTGTTAATACATGTTAATTTAAGATTTCCCTTTCCCAACTAATTGATATCTGATTAAACTCCGAATAGGTTTTGTAAAGTGTTCATTAAATAGCTAAAAATTTTCTCCCAAGTTTTGTGTTTTATGGAAGACCACAATCACAAAATATGTAGCTCATGTAATTTCCAAATCATTATAGAGTAATTGGACTTATCAGTTACATGCTAATTAAACTTCAACTGAAAGCTTTGCCTGCAATCAATTGACATCGGGGAGATGCAGGGTACCCAGCTCATTATGTGAGAAAGGAAGAGCTAAGGCATTGCAAACGTAGCGTGGCAGAGAGAGCACAAAAACAGAGCTGCTCTGGTATGTGGACAGCACCTGCAGCTCTTACAGCTGTAACATGAGAGAGAAACCAATCAAAGTACCCAGAGCAACCAAACATCAGGGGAAGCTTTGAAATGATTCCACATCATCCTGGGANCCTTCCAACCTTACCATTCTATGATTCTATGAGTCTGGATTAGCACAAGGGTTTTGCCTGTGTTCTTTACTGCTGCATCACAGATTCACAGGATATCAGGGGTTGGAAAGGACTCAAAGAGATTATCCAGTCCATGGAGTGCACCTGCCTGATCCTTCACCACTGATAATAGAGCTGGAGGTAGCTTGGTGAGCCACTTCATCATGAATTTCTGTTTTCTTTTACGGTCTTAAATATTCTTACTGCCTTTATCCTGAGAATCACAGGTTCACAGGATGTTAGGGGTTGGAAGGGACCCAAAGAGAGCATCGAGTCCAACCACCCTGCCACAGCAGGACCAGACCATCTTACTCAGTTCACATCCAGACATGCCTTGAAAGTCTCCAGAGAAAGAGACTCCATGACCTCTCTGGGCAGCCTGTACCAGTGCTCTGTGACTGTCACAGTGAAGAGGTTCTTTCTTGTGTTGAGCTGGAACCTCCTGTGCTGCAGCTTCCATCCATTGCTCCTTGTCCCATCCCAGGAAGCAAGTGAGCAGAACCTGTCCCTCCCCCACTCCTGACCCCCAGCCCTCAGAGATTTATAAACATTTATTAAATCCCCTCTCAGTCTTCTCCAGACTAAACAGCCCCAGGTCCCTCAGCCTCTCCTCACCAGATAGTGCTCCACTCCCCTCATCATCCTGGTAGCCCTCCACTGGACTCTCTGCAGCAGATCCCTGTCCCTCTTAAACTGTGTTGTTACCTTATTGTCACTATTAATGACCTTAACTGTGTTTAGATCTGCTTTGTGTATCTGCAATCCACTGCACTGTGAAGTGTCTCAAGAACATGATTTAGATTCACTGGCATAGCCTACCCACCTCAGAACATGGGGCAATCTGCTTTTGGAGACCTACTGAACTATTCACTTGGCTCCTGCCATGCAGTAGTGAAAACTTTGTGACTTCCACAGCAAATAAATCATCCATGGAGAAAAGAAACAATGGCAGAAGCAAAAATTCTCCTCAAATTCAGGTGTGTTTTCCTTACCTGGAGACATATTTTGACAGTATGATAAGGACAGGAAGATTTGGTGACATTACATGATGAGGAAAGACAAAAAAGCTTATGTCCACTATGCTGTTTGCCAGGTTGTGATCAGGACTAGCAGTGACTGGGTGAGGAAGTTTTGGGGACAAAAAGTGATGGCAGTTATCATTGTTCCTAGTAATTAATGAGAAGGAAACAAAGCATATGAGAGAACATCAGCTGCTTTAATGACTTTCTCTAGCTTTCCATCTGCTTCTTTTCTCCAGGCCTATGCTTAGCATTTCTTCTCTCTGCTGGATTTGGTTCTGGTGGCTGGAGACAAGAAAAATTCAAAGCAATTCCCTTTCAGGGAGAGGGGAGGGAAAATAAAAATGAATGTAAGAAAGTTCCCCTTGTGGTGCTCCCAGGGATTCAGGTCTTTACTTTCTTGCAGGAGAGAAAACCTGCTGATCTGCATGGTGGGAGGTTTGCCTGAATACAAATTGTGGGATTTGATCCTAAAGCTTGTCAAAGGGGCTGGATTCAGAGTCTGCTGCACCCCAGTTGCACAGCTGTGAGGAAGTCAGCTCATGGAGCAGCTGAGACCCAACCTGGGAGCACTGTGGCAGCACACAGCCTGCACCCCGAGCACATCCTCTGCTCCTCACTGTGGGAGCCTGCACCAAAAGGAGCAGATAAAACCTAGGGGAACACAGAGGTTTCTAACCCAAGGGAAAGTGCCCAGAGGAGTTTACTTTGGGGGGTTTCTTGCTTAGGATTTAAGGAATACAGATTTCTACAAACAAGTACTCTGTAGATGACTTCTCAAGCTAATGGTCCTGCAGCACTAATTTATGTCATTTTCTGAGTTCAGAGTTGAAAGCCTGGTCTGAGTTTTGTGTTTTCAGTGGAAGCCTGAGAATTTGTAGGAAGATCTAGAAAAGAACAAGCTGAGAGAGTTGGGGCTCTGTAGCCTGGAGAAGAGAAGGCTTCCAGGAGACCTTAGAGTACTCTTCCAATATCTGAAGGGGACTACAGGAAGGCTGGGGAGGGACTATTGACAAGGTCTTGCAATGCCAGGACAAGGGGCAATGGGTTTGAACTGGCAGAGGGGAGATTGAAACTGGATGTTAGGAGGAAGTTGTTTGCAGTGAGGGTGGTGAGACACTGGCACAGGTTGCCCAGGGAGGTTGTGGCTGCTCCCTCCCTGGAGGTGTTCAAGGCCAGGTTGGACGAGGCCTTGAGTGACCTGTGCTAGTGGGAGGTGTCCCTGCCTATGGCAGGGGGTTGGAACTGGATGATCCTTGAGGTCCCTTCCAACCTTACCATTCTATGATTCTATGATTCTATTTCAAAGCTGGTTGCTGATGTGATGTCCTTAACATACAATTAAACATGGACAAATACTTTGCACTCATTGAATAGTTGGTTGCTGATGTGATGTCCTTAACATACAATTAAAGATGGACAAATATTTTGCACTCACTGAAAGCAAGAGATATTAAGATAGTTAATCTGTCTGCTCCAGAGAAAGCTCATTTCTATAACCTGTCTGAATAAAACCCTTTGAAAAAGCAGTCTCTTCCTTCAAAATAAAAGAAACAAACCCCAATTTTAAACCATGCCCACAGTTATCATCAGCTCCCAGCACAAGGAAGATAACTATTTGCCTGAAAGCTAAAAAAACCTAAGAGTTTTCTGTTTCTTATTAATGCACAAGACTAACTGTTGAGCCTTAAAATGCTGCAGCAGTGATTACCCTACCTCACTTGGAGTCTAAAAAAGTCTCCAGACCTCTTGCCTCCAGGACAGTACATTTTAAACAAACCCCCTTAAGACAGGAAGAGTCCAAGGTGGTGGTATCACTTTGAAAGAAGCCACGAGTGTGCAGATTTTGCTTGGAGAAGCTGTTAGTTATGTGGAGATTCATCAGGGTTTTGGTGCTGCTTTGCCTTTCTGGGATCTTTGGATGTTGGTGGATTGGGCAGTTGCTGCTCCCAACCTAGAGCACAGCTAGAAATGGGTAGATTCAGACTGGATGCTAGCAAGAAGTTCTGCAGTATGAGGGTGGTGAGACCCTGGAAGTGCTTGCCCAGGGAGGTGGTGGAAGCCTTACCCCTGGAGGTGTTTAAGACCAGGCTGGTTGAGGCTCTAGACAGCCTGATCTAGTGTGAGGTGTCCCTGCCCATGGCAGGAGGGCTGGAACTGGATGATGCTTGTGGTCCCTTCCACCCTGACTGATTCTATGATTCTATGATCCTATGATTCTCTGAACCTGCCAGCCAGTGGCTGTAACTCCTTGTACACAGAGGGTCAGGCAGAAATCTGCTCCCATCCTTCTCCTTCCCTCTCAGAACATGAGCCCTGTAGAACCAGGGCCTTCAAAACAAAGGGAATCCTTGAGTTTCAAATTGCATCACACTTCTTAAAGTTAACTTTCACCTCCCTCCTGTACACATGACCTCAGCAAGAGCTCCTTCCCATTTGTTTGTATGTTTAAGTGGAAAACAGGCTTGAAGCTGACATATATATTGTTACACAATTACCTCTGATTTGGGTGGCGAATCTGCAAGGAGCTACAAAACCAGATAGAGTTCTATATCATAGTTATTACATGTGTAGGGTTTTTATGATGCCCTTAATGGCACACCAATTTTATTTGTGTATTGAATTTGTTTCAGTTGTTCTTTGCTTTAATCCTGCAGGGACCAGAGCCTTGTTGAATCACCATATTTCATGAGAAGCTCCATGACTGTCATCTGCTTGCAGGTATTGCATGCAATAAGATGTATTGCTCCTATTATTGCCATTATTAGGGGTATATGTTATGATGTGAGTATCATTTGATGTGTTTTGTGGGAATAAAAAAAGCAAAATTAAATTAAGTCTTTACCCTTTCTGGCACTTTGCCCTTTCGGTGTTTCTTTTCATGCAATCTTTCATTCTTTTCAATAATTGATTGGTNCAGGCAATCCCTGCCCAGCCTGTATTGGTGCTTGGGATTGCCTCGACCCAGCTGCAGGACCTTGCACTTGGTCTTGTTGAACCTCACGAGGTTGGCTCTCTCCAGAGAGAGAGAAGGGGAAGAAGTCATCACAGCAACACTGTCATCTCAGTCTGGAGAAGAGAAGGCTGAGGGGAGACCTCATCACTCTCTACAACTACATGAAGAGAAGTTGGAGCAAGGAGGAGGCAGCCTCTTCTCCTTGGTGGCAAGTGATAGGACTAGAGGAAATGGCTTCAGGCTGCACCACAGAATCATAGAATCATAGAATCAATAAGGTTGGAAGAGACCTCCAAGCTCACTCAGCCCAACCTATCACCCAGCCCTAGCAATCAACTAGGCCATGGCACTAAGTGCCCCATCCAGGCTTTGCTTGAACACCTCCAGGCATGGCGACTCCACCACCTCCCTGGGCAGCCCATTCCGATACCAATCACTCACCCTGGGAAGAAGAGGGAAGGTTCAGGCTGGATGCTAGGAAATACTTCTTCACAGAGAGAGTTCTCAAACATTGAAATGGTCTGCCCAGGGCAGTGGTGGAGGTGCCATCCCTGGAGGTGTTTGAGCAGACCTGGCATTAGGGACGTGGTTTAGTGTTGACCCTTCAGTGCCAGGCCAGAGGTTAGACTGAATTATCTTGGAGGTCTCTTCCAGCTGAATGTTTTATGTGATTCTCTGATCTCAGACTACTTCATTAGGAGAAATGTGACTTGCTTCAAGCCAGACAGGACCTGGCTATGTGGAAAATGGCAAATATTTTAGTTTGGAACTGCATAAATCAGTATTTCCTTGCCCTTTGCCATATACATGGCACACAGCTCCTCGTGCAACTCTTTGCACTTTTGTATTCTGCAACTGAACCCAACTACAACTGTCTTTTAACATAGGAGAAATTAGCAGAGCTTTACAAAGAGGAGGTTGACTGACATCTTTTCCTATTAAAACTTCACTTTCAGTTGTCAAGCCACAATTAGGGCAGAAATCCTCTGCTACAGTTCAGCTTTTACATACAGATTCAGCTCAGGCTGCTCGCCATGGTCAGAAGTTAAAACCAGGTTAGACATATTGTCACACTCCAGGTAAAACAACCTTTGAAAACACTTCACTGAATATTTTTTTTCCCCCTATTCTTTCCTCCTGGGGATCACTTTGCAGCCTGCTGGAGGTAACAGGATCCAACACAAATATACATCTTAAACACACCACTGCTTTATAGAAGTCCATGCTGCTTTCAGTGCTATTCCATAAATTGCCCTTTCTGGTATGGAATCATAGAATGGTTTAGGTTGGAAGGGACTTCAAAGATCATCTACTAGTGGCAGGGACACCTCCCACTAGAACAGATCACTCAAGGCCTCATCCAACCTGGCTTTGAACACCTCCAGGGAGGTTGTGGAGCACAGAAGCACCGAATGTGATCTTCGATCACATTGGGTGCTTCTGTGCTCCACAACCTCCCTGGGCAACCTGTGCCAGTGTCTCACCACCCTCACTGCAAACAACTTCCTCCTAACATCCAGTTTAAGTCTCCTCTCTCCCATGAACTGCATATGAACCACCCTGCACTTGCTAAAGTTCATTTTCATTTGCTCAGAAGTCTGGTTTTGCTAGAATTTTCTAGCACAAATTAGTTTATAGGTTTCCAGCATGAATTTGGAACCCATTTTGGCAATTCTGAGCTGCCCAGCTTGTTAAGGCAGCCACGAGCTGCAAAAAGCAACATCATGGGCTCTTATTCCAGCCCAGCCAGGCTATTACTCTCTTCCTATTGATGTGTTTTCTATAACAAGCAAAGGCACTACCTTTATTCTTCCCGCTTTCCCCACCAAGTAGAATTTTTACCACTATAGAGGGTATCAATGTGAAAAAAATTGGTTGCAAGTTTTAAATTAGAGGTTCTCTGCCAAGATTTTACCTTCAAATGAATGTAGCTTTTAACAAATTACATCAAGTCTAGGAGAGGTACCATGGTGATTCACTCTGGAACATCTTGAGTGCTGGGGCATGCCAACAGAAATAATTAACTTCAACAAAGCTCTTTATTAAGATGCAGCATGCACGATTAAAGGAGTTGCAGTTTGGAACAAATGGTTCAACATGTTGGTGTCAAGTGGAAGTGCTCTCCCCTCCTCTACTGGCTTGGCAGCAGTTGGACTTCATTAGGAAGAGCAAAACACAGAAACATGCAGACAGGTGCACAGCAGCATTAAGGGCTCCATAACAAGGCAGAGCAACAGCTTAGTTTTGCTGTTTAAGAGAAGAGAGACAGCAAAAGACAATCCATCCAGAGCTGTGAAAATGAGCTGGGGTGAGCATTAGTTAAAAGTAATAATAATGATCATAAATTTAATGAAAATACTAGAGAGTCTCAGTGTGAGCACTGCCTCCAAAAAGAAGGGAATTGCCAAAATAGAGAGTGATTTGTGTCTGCTGTATCAGGCAAGCCTGTGGGGATGTTTAAAAGGAAATTGTCTCTTAAATTGGCAAAGCAACAACTCCGTTTCCCAGCTTAAAGCAAAAATTAAGGATCTGGCTATCGATATCTAATGCTTAAAGGCTAATTTCCTGCTGTTAAATATGCATTCAGGGGCTTAGTACCTGCTGAAGTCATAGAATCATAGAACAGTAAGGTTGGAAGGGACCTCAAAGATCATCCAGTTCCAACCCCCTGCCATAGGCAGGGACACCTCCCACTAGTACAGGTCACTCAAGGCCTCCTCCAACCTGGCCTTGAACACCTCCAGGGAGGGAGCAGCCACAGCCTCCCTGGGCAACCTGTGCCAGTGTCTCACTTCCTCCTGACATCTAATCTAAATCTCCCCTCTGCCAGTTCAAACCCATTGCCCCTTGTCCTGTCATTGCAAGACCTTGTCAATAGTCCCTCCCCAGCCTTCCTGTAGCCCCCTTCAGATCCTGGAAGGCTACTCTAATGTCTCCTGGAAGCCTTCTCTTCTCCAGGCTGCAGAGCCCCAACTCTCTCAGCCTGTCCTCATAGGAGACCTGCTGCAGCCCTCCGATCATCTTCTGATCATCTTTGTGGCCCTCCTCTGGACCAAATTATTAAAGTTCACATCAAAATTTCTCCTTAACTTAGAATTTTGAGAGTGCAAAAAAAAAAAAAGAAAAGAAAATCCCCTACCTTTGGAAATATCTGGACAGACATTTTACACATTGGCAAATTGCTTAGAAAAGATTCTGGGCACAAAGATGCTCAGAGGGCTGCAGCAGCTCTGCTGTGAGGACAGGCTGAGAGAGTTGGGGCTCTGCAGCCTGGAGAAGAGAAGGCTTCCAGAAGACCTTAGAGTAGCCTTCCAGTATCTGAAGGGGCTACAGGAAGGCTGGGGAGGGACTATCTACAAGGTCCTGTAATGACAGCATAAGGAGGAATGGGTTTAAACTGACAGAGGGGAGATTGAAAGTGGATGTTAGGAAGAAGTTCTTTGCAGTGAGGGTGGTGAGACACTGGCACAGGTTACCCAGGGAGGTTGTGGAGCACAGAATCACAGAATGTGATCTTTGATCACAAAATCTTTGATCACATTCTATGATTCTGTTCTCCACAACATCCCTGGAGGTGTTCAAGGCCAGGTTGGATGAGGCCTTGAGCAACCTGTTCTAGTGGGAAGTGTCCCTGCCTATGGCTGGGAGTTGGAACTGGATGAGCTTTGAGCTCCCTTCCAACCTAAACTCTTCTATGATTCTATGATTAAGTGGAATTAGGCTTGTTCTTATAAATGGGATTCATCAGAGGGCTTAATGCTATCACACTTCAAGAACTAAGCAAGAAAGGAAACGTTAAGTGCTTGGGATGTGTGCTAATGATTAAGTTAAACAGTGCCTTGGTACTCACTCCCTGGTGTCTGGAGAAGGAGGCACTGAAATGGCCTCTAGGTCCTTAGCAACACTCAGTGGGAAGGAACCACATCATGAGCACACATGATGCATCTACAAAGCAGGGTGGGAGAAGTCTTCCTCCAAATCACTCATTCCAGAACAAGTCAGAACATCCATTAGATGAATACTCAGCCTAGGGAGATGCACAAGACCTCCAAGGAGAAGCTGATCTTAGAAAAGAAACAGTCCTGTATGCTGAAGTCACACCTGGGCATTTCAGGAATAGGGGGAGCCAAGGTGCTGCTGTGGGGGCAGTTGGCAAGAGAACAGAATCTTAACTCCTGAAGTGCCATGTTTATTTTCCCATGGTGAAGTAACACTTGCCCTTGAAGAATTACTTTTCCTTAAATAAAGCACTTTGCAAACAAGCTCCTTACAAATCCATCTGAGTCCTCCTGACAGTCAAGTTGCTGTGTGAGACAATGTCAAATTATTCATTATGAATAAATTACCAGATGGATATGCTCTCTTTTTTCTCTTTGCCTTTCCTTCTCTTTGTCTTTTTTTCTTTTTCATTTCCTTTTATTTATTTTTCTTCCCTTTTTTTGTCTTCTTTTTCTTTTTCTTTTTTCTTTTTCTTCTTTCTGCTTTCTTTTTTCTTCTTCCTTTTTTCTTTTTCCTTTTTTTCTTCCTCTTTCATCTTTTTTCTTCTTTTTTCTTCCTTCTTTTTTCTTTTTCCTTTTTCCTTCTTTCTTCTTTCCTTTTCCTTTTTTCTTTTTACTTTTTCCTTTTTCCTTTTTTTCCACGTTGCTTGCTCACCTGCTAAACATAACTCCAGTGAATTGGTTGATTTTCCCAGAAGTTTTTTTTTTGAGGTATATTACTGGCATATTTGAGTTTGTCCCTCTAAATCTATAAACTAAAATCCCAAAAAAAAAAAAAAAAAAAAAAAAAAAAAAAACACATCAGGAAGGGAACTATAAGATGAGCAATACCTTTGGCTGAGTCAGTAACTAATTCAGAACTACATTGGAGTCTTCTGGAAGTTGCTAGACCATTAGTACAAGCTGGGAGCAAATTAGGGATGGTAAAAGTGGGAGATGAGTAATGAGCACATTGATGACTTGTACTAGTGTTTGAGAAGCAGTAGTGAGTAGAAAATCTGGTGACAGCTGGATTATACTGACTATCTGATTTTCCTCCTCCAGATTTTTATGTATCTCAGTGAGGTGTTGCTCACAAGGTGCATGAGATGTTACTGTTTGCATCCTCTTCACTGAAATGATCTAAATAAGAGAGCGAAGAAAAGTGGAACGTGTGCAATTAGTGGATAACAAAGTTGCAAGAATTATAGCCAATATGCCATCCTTCACTCCACTATGGTATCACATATCACACAGTATCACAGTATCAGCAAGGTTGGAAGAGACCTCAAAGATCATCAAGTCCAACCCATTACCACAGACCTCAAGACTAGACCATGGCACCAAGTGCCACGTCCAAACCTGCCTTGAACACCTCCAGGGACGGTGACTCCACCACCTCCCTGGGCAGCCCATTCCAGTGGGGAATGACTCTCTCAGTGAAGAACTTTCTCCTCACCTCGAGTCTAAACTTGCCCTGGCACAGCTTGAGACTGTGTCCTCTTGTATCCTTCACTAGTCACAGGCATGCAGCAGTAAGGAAGATGCAAGAGCAGCAAATAACAAAAGGGTTGTACACATACCCCAGAGCTGAATTTTGAGCTATTTTACTGTATCCTAGTCTCAGCATTTGGCTTGTTGATTCTGAGTTCTCCTGTTTCTGTTTGTTTTACTTAAATGAGCAATTAGTCAAATCTGAGTTAATGAAGCTTGCTTAGTCATCCAAGGTCTGTAAAACTTTGCCAGAAGTCAGCATCTTTGCAACTTTGAGACTGAGGGAGTCTGGCACAAGAGGCTTTGCTGACTGTCTGCTCNCTCCAGAACTGTACACAGTAGTTTATCAGCTCATTTCAGGCATCTTTTGAAATGCAGGGCAGATGAAGAGGGGAGACATTGCCTTGTCAGAGTGGATCATATTTAGTCCTTTAGACTAAAACTTGAGAGACCTAATCACCTCTATTTGATATAAGAGTGAAACATCACACTCCAGAGTCAATAATGATCAGAGGGGATAGATTAAGAGTATGTCTGGGAAAGGGCTTTGCTCTCTGTACAGCAACTGGAATTGGGGTTAAGTCCACAAGGAGTTATCACACATCTGGGGTAGAAACTGAAAGTGCTGCTCTGATCAGTAGGAGTGTGATGGCCTGGAACTTTTCCAGGGAAAAAATAAAACAAAACCAAAACCCAAAACAAGCTCCAACTGCAGAACTGAGTGACACTTGAGAGGGCATGCTTCAAAGTGAAAAGGCAAATGTGGTGTCCTGCTCACAGCTGCTATTGCCAGCACAGAAAGGAATTTCCCAAGGAAAGAAGGAAATCTACCCCTGTTAGGCTTCAGAGCCATGCAGCAATCCATCTGTCAGCAGAACTTCAGCAACAGAGTCAGTACCAGAGCACAGAAGCCTGTTTTGATCTACACATCCTCAAACAAACTAAAGGCCCCAATGACCAGGCCAAAGTTAGCATTAAACATTTTGTCTGATAATTTCATTCATACTTAAAAAATCCAAACCTCTCTTGGAGGCAAATGGAGAATGAAAAATTTCTTCCAGTTTCTCTAAGTCTGTCTCCTCTCAGATGCTGGTAAAATGAAGCAGTTGGAATTTCATTTGGCAAATGTGACTGAACAAGCAGTCCCCAGAACCAAACACGTGGATCTTTACACAGGAATTAAGAACTCAATTCTCAGTCTGAAGGCTAGAGCAGATCCCTATTTTTAGTGCATTATTCATGGGAGATGTACAACCAAGCCATGTGGATTACAGGATCACATACACACATCCTCTCTCCTGGGGAGACAGGGTCTGAACTAAAGTTGCTGCAGTGTGCCACCTCCTCCTTTCCATTTCACTCTTCACTCTCTCCATATCTCCATGTTTCAAGGCCATGCATTAAGTCACTTTTGCAGTGCCTCCTCTCTCATGAATCCTTCCATAAGCTGAAATGGATCTTAAGAACTCAATTAGCTCAAGCAAATTAACCACGTGGCCTCACACCTACCTTCTGCACTTACTCCTACCTTCTCCACTGATCTCCTAACTTCTCATGAGGCCAAAGTCTTCTTCCTGCTGTGCAATCACTGAGCTCCCAAAACAGTTTTGGAAATCCTGTATTGCAGGCCAGGATGATGACAAATGTAGTCAGGGAGTCAAATCCTTTTCTGTTCTGTGAGAGGGAGAACTTTTCTACTTTGGAAGCTTAAAAAGATCTGTGATCTCTCCTTCAATGCCCAGTAGCTCAAACACCACTTCCACAGGCTAGCAGTCAACTGGTTTGGGAGCCAGCAGTGCCAAGTCCTAAATGAAGAGGGAAATGATTTTAATTTCTAACTCTGGGATATCTTTCTCTGTGTCAAAGAAGAATGAAGGACTTATATGTTCTGTATCTTAAGGGCTAGTAAGTTAGTGCAAGAGTAAAGCTCTTTCCTTTTGATTTCTCCTTTTAAATGTGCAGCTCCCTTCTAGGATTCTCTCTCCTTGACTGGGGTCATTCTGTGCTGGACACTATCTAAAGAAACAAACTTTTGATATTAACCCCACATCTTTATCTCCTTTTGTTATAGTGATTACAGATGAATCACAGGTTGTTAGATATATCAAGTGATACCTGTAATGAGCANCCAGGGAGGTTGTGGCTGCTCCCTCCCTGGAGGTGTTCAAGGCCAGGTTGGACAAGGCCTTGAGTGACCTGTGCTAGTGGGAGGTGTCCCTGCCTATGGCAGGGGGTTGGAACTGGATGATCCTTGAGGTCCCTTCCAACCTTACCATTCTATGATTCTATGACATCCAAACCACTCTTAAACACATCCAGGGTTGGAGACTTCACCACCTCCCAGGGCAGCTCATTCCAGTCCCTGACCACTCTCTCCATGAAAAGCTTTTTCCTAATGTCCAATCTAAACCTCCCCAGCCTCAGCTCCAAACCAATGTGCAGTCTGCATTTTCAAGAACAACATGAGTCATTGCCAGCCCTGTCACAATTCATGGGAGAGATTTTTTTGGTTTGGTTTGGTTTGGTTGGGGTGGTTTGTTTGGGTTGTTTTTTTTTGGTTTTTTTTTTTTTTTTGGTTCATATTTTCTCAGGCATTGGAAAGAAAACAAGCACAAACTTCCAGATTTATACTTCCTTTTTCACAGTTCCCTGACCCTAGGAGTTTAGCAAGGTCTTACCTCCTACCAACACACCCTTTCCAATTCTTCTGCAAAAATAATGCCTGAAATCTGCAGACTTTTCAATATGCAGTGACAAATGCACTCATTTCTAGATTCATGTATCTAAAAGAGATTTACCTAACACCATCAAACAGCCATAAATATTAGAAGTGACTATTCTCACAACAGCTAATCCATTGGTTATGTGTCATCCTTATGGGCCACAAATACATTTTCAAGGGTGAAGGGAATTTAACCTGATTTCATACACAAGAAGATATTTGCTGCAGAGAGATACAGTCCCTAATCCCCTGGCTTTAGCTGGATACAGCAAGAGACTCTTTCCAGTACGTTTTTTTTTTTGGCAAGTCTTTGCAGCATAAGCCATTTCTGAAAACCCAGAAGCATTTCAGTAGCTGCTCTCTGAAACTTTCATGAGCCAAGGATGATAAGATACTCCAGCCATTGTAAGGGACCTTTGGGAAAACACAAATCAAGGCTTTCTTTAGCCACCAGACTCACATTAGCCATAAACCTGAGAACAAGTTGTAAAATGCTGCACCACTGAGCAGGAACACAAAGACAGAGGAGTCCTTTTACAAGTCAGCTCTTTCACATTCATTGGCTTTGACTTTTGTTTATTTCTTTGTTTGCTATCCTGTCACAGCTGGGTGCAAACCTCACAGTTAAAGCATTCTCCGGGACAGCAGTACCAAAAATGATGAACTGAGTGAAGCTGCTATGCAGTGGTGAGAAGATGGATAGTGATGCTCCCTGCTCATCTGCTGAGCATCCTAGGAGGCTGGGACAAAGGCAGCAGGACTAAACTGGCCTGTTCTCCACTAGCAGGTGTTTGCAGAGTTTTTGAGAGGTCTGGGGAATGTGTTTTCTGAGAGATCACAATGAAATCATACAAAGGGTTCCCATTAGACTGTCATGGAATCATAGAATGATAAGGTTGGAAGGGACCTCAAGGATCATCTAATTCCAACCCCTTGCCATAGGCAGGGACACCTCCCACTAGTACAGGTCACTCAAGGCCTCCTCCAACCTGGCCTTGAACACCTCCAGGGAGGGAGCAGCCACAACCTCCCTGGGCAACCTGTGCCAGTGTCTCACCACCCTCACTGTAAAGAACTTCCTCCTAACATCCAGTCTGAATCTTCCCTCTGCCAGTTCAAACCCATTGCCCTTTGTCCTGTCATTTCAAGCCCTTGTCATCAGCCTCTCTTCATAGGGCTGTGCTCGAGGCCTCTCACCAGCCTCGGTGCCCTTCTCTGGACACCTTCCAGCACCTCAATGTCCTTTTTAAATTGAGGGGCCCAGAACTGGACACAGCACTCAAGGTGTGGCCTGACCAGTGCTGAGCACAGGGGCAGGATACCCTCCCTTGTCCTGCTGGCCACTCCACTCCTGATCCAGGCCAGGATGCCATTGGCTCTCCTGCCCACCAGGGCACACTGCTGGCTCATGTTCAGCTACTTTCTACCAGCAGCCCCAGGTCCCTCTCTGCCTGGCTGCTCTCCAGCCACTCTGGTCCCAGCCTGTAGCACTGCTTGGGGTTGTTGTGGCCGAAGTGTAGAACCCTGCACTTAGCCTTGTTATATCTCACCCCATTGGCCTCTGCCCACACATCCAACTTGTCCAAGTCCCTCATCTAGGCACAGGAGACATGGATGTGATGTAACTGGAATGCTGGTGAACACATTCCTGATTTTATCTGACCTCACAGGACACTCCAGCCCACTCCACCCAAAAAAAGAACATATAAGGGAGAACATATAAGGGAGAACATAGAGCAGGTTTCCAGGCCCAGACTAAAAGCATGAGGAGCCAGCAGCAGACCTGAGGCAGCTGTCTCTGGTAGATCCAATGTGGACTACAGGACTGGGACCTCTCTGTTAAAAATAAAACTACTTGAAGCAGCTGCAAGTAAAAATGCTTTGAAAAAGAAAATGTCTTTCTTTTCCTAAGACCTGGTCCCACATCTCCTGGTATGATTTGTTCTGCTCAAACAAAAAAACAGTCATTGCTGATATACCATGAAATGGAGATGAATTATAGAGGTTTGTTCATAATTCTTAATAAGGATGAGTTACTCTCTGGCCTTAAGTGATGTTACACTAAACAATAAAAGCTTTATCCCCTCTTTTCTCAGGATATTACCTTTGATTATTTCTTTTTCACATCTGAATCACAAGTTTAATGGAATTACCATCCCAGAAGAGTGCCAGGTTCTAATTTAGTGTCTCCTTTCTATCAGCTGCAAGAAACAGAGGAAGATACAAAATCTCAGCCACGAGCTCTTCTCAGCTCTTCCTCCAGAGGCTTTCACTGAGCCCTCAGATCCAGGGAGGGGTCTGCCTGAAGCCTAGCAATTTATCATCCTGCCTGCAGACTGGTTTTATTATGATTATATCTCGGATATTTTTATTTGTATCGATTCATTCTTCGTGCCAAAGAATTCTTCCCTGTTTCTGAGATTGGAGGNTCAAGGCCTCCTCCAACCTGGCCTTGAACACCTCCAGGGAGGGAGCAGCCACAACCTCCCTGGGCAACCTGTGCCAGTGTCTCACCACCCTCACTGCAAACAACTTCCTCCTAACATCCAGTTTCAATCTCCCCTCTGCCAGTTCAAACCCATTGCCCCTTGTCCTGTCATTGCAAGACCTTGTAAATAGTCCCTCCCCAGCCTTCCTGTAGCCCCCTTCAGATCCTGGAAGGCTACTCTAAGGTCTCCTGGAAGCCTTCTCTTCTGCAGGCTGCAGAACCTCAACTCTCTGAGCCTGTCCATACATGAATGGATCACTGAAATGGTTGAATATCTGTTACATTCCTTACTTCCAGCCTCCATAACAGCTAAACATGGCAGAATCCACAATGTGCATATCCTCACCACACCCTGCAGATTGCTATCGGCACTTCACAAATGCGAAACCCAAACCTGAATACATAATCATAGAATGGTAAGGTTGGAAGGGACCTCAAGGATCATCTAGCTCCAACCCCCTGCCATAGGCAGGGACACCTCCCACTAGCACAGGTCACTCAAGGCCTCGTTCAACCTGGCCTTGAACACCTCCAGGGAGGGAGCAGCCACAACCTCCCTGGGCAACCTGTGCCAGTGTCTCACCACCCTCACTCCAAAGAACTTCCTCCTCTTGGATGAGTGCAGCACAGCACACCACTATAATCACTGTGATTTCAGGTTAGGATATCACTTCATTGCCACATATATTATTTTGCTTCCTACTTTATGTCAGGAGAACATAATAGAAAGGTGCTAACAACATCTGGGGCTGTATTATTAAAATCTGGGGGTAGACAGAGCCTTCAGCATCATTAATGGAGTTTTAAAAGCAACCCATGAATTTTGTGTCCTCAGAAGATCAACAGTCTTTAATGGTGGAGNACATCCAACTTGTCCAAGTCCCTCATCTAGGCACAGGAGACATGGATGTGATGTAACTGGAATGCTGGTGAACACATTCCTGATTTTATCTGACCTCACAGGACACTCCAGCCCACTCCACCCAAAAAAAGAACATATAAGGGAGAACATATAAGGGAGAACATAGAGCAGGTTTCCAGGCCCAGACTAAAAGCATGAGGAGCCAGCAGCAGACCTGAGGCAGCTGTCTCTGGTAGATCCAATGTGGACTACAGGACTGGGACCTCTCTGTTAAAAATAAAACTACTTGAAGCAGCTGCAAGTAAAAATGCTTTGAAAAAGAAAATGTCTTTCTTTTCCTAAGACCTGGTCCCACATCTCCTGGTATGATTTGTTCTGCTCAAACAAAAAAACAGTCATTGCTGATATACCATGAAATGGAGATGAATTATAGAGGTTTGTTCATAATTCTTAATAAGGATGAGTTACTCTCTGGCCTTAAGTGATGTTACACTAAACAATAAAAGCTTTATCCCCTCTTTTCTCAGGATATTACCTTTGATTATTTCTTTTTCACATCTGAATCACAAGTTTAATGGAATTACCATCCCAGAAGAGTGCCAGGTTCTAATTTAGTGTCTCCTTTCTATCAGCTGCAAGAAACAGAGGAAGATACAAAATCTCAGCCACGAGCTCTTCTCAGCTCTTCCTCCAGAGGCTTTCACTGAGCCCTCAGATCCAGGGAGGGGTCTGCCTGAAGCCTAGCAATTTATCATCCTGCCTGCAGACTGGTTTTATTATGATTATATCTCGGATATTTTTATTTGTATCGATTCATTCTTCGTGCCAAAGAATTCTTCCCTGTTTCTGAGATTGGAGGTGAGGACTTTTGAAAATCAAAAAGCTCAGCAACGTGAAGACACTCCTGGCAATCTTGGCAGACACAGCAAATTTAGAGAAAGAGTTCTATACTTCCATTTTCCTTTCCCTCCTCTTTACTGGGGAAGGAGGAAAGAGGATGAAGGATAAAGATTTCTTGATGTTGGAGCTTCCTTTGAGGCAGCTAAGTCACACATTTTGCAGGAAAATAGAAGTTTACTATAAATAGTTTGCTACAGCAACCCTTTTCCTCTTTTCTTTTCTATCAAGTAGGAAATTTGGAACCATGAACACAGGAAATGCTTCAGTGAAGTGTTTTCTGGTGAAAAGGTATAAGGGGTCTCATGATGAGAAACAAAGAGTTTACAATGTTGTTTGAAGTCTCACTGGAAAGCATTCCAGCCTTTGCTGGGCACATAAAGCTTTTTAAATGCCTGTTTTGGCATGGCAGCTAGAGCCTCGTGTCAAAAACAACCACGTTTTGTCATGAGCATATCTGCTTCTTGCAGAGGGGAAACAAAATAGAGGGACACTAAGTCACTGCAGAGTGCAAGACAGGTAATGAAGGATGACCTAAGGAGAAAGCATAGAATCATAGAATGGTAAGGTTGGAAGGGACCTCAAGGATCATCCAGTTCCAACCCCCTGCCATAGGCAGGGACACCTCCCACTAGCACAGCTCACTCAAGACCTCCTCCAACCTGGCCTTGAACACCTCCAGGGAGGGAGCAGCCACAACCTCCCTGGCCAACCTGTGCCAGTGTCTCACCACCCTCACTGTAAAGAACTTCCTCCTAACATCCAGTTTCAATCTCCCCTCTGCCAGTTCAAACCCATTGCCCCTTGTCCTGTCATTGCAAGACCTTGTAAATAGTCCCTCCCCAGCCTTCCTGTAGCCCCCTTCAGATCCTGGAAGGCTACTCTAAGGTCTCCTGGAAGCCTTCTCTTCTGCAGGCTGCAGAACCTCAACTCTCTGAGCCTGTCCATACATGAATGGATCACTGAAATGGTTGAATATCTGTTACATTCCTTACTTCCAGCCTCCATAACAGCTAAACATGGCAGAATCCACAATGTGCATATCCTCACCACACCCTGCAGATTGCTATCGGCACTTCACAAATGCGAAACCCAAACCTGAATACATAATCATAGAATGGTAAGGTTGGAAGGGACCTCAAGGATCATCTAGCTCCAACCCCCTGCCATAGGCAGGGACACCTCCCACTAGCACAGGTCACTCAAGGCCTCGTTCAACCTGGCCTTGAACACCTCCAGGGAGGGAGCAGCCACAACCTCCCTGGGCAACCTGTGCCAGTGTCTCACCACCCTCACTCCAAAGAACTTCCTCCTCTTGGATGAGTGCAGCACAGCACACCACTATAATCACTGTGATTTCAGGTTAGGATATCACTTCATTGCCACATATATTATTTTGCTTCCTACTTTATGTCAGGAGAACATAATAGAAAGGTGCTAACAACATCTGGGGCTGTATTATTAAAATCTGGGGGTAGACAGAGCCTTCAGCATCATTAATGGAGTTTTAAAAGCAACCCATGAATTTTGTGTCCTCAGAAGATCAACAGTCTTTAATGGTGGAGTTTTCCTTCTTTATTTTTCTTTTTTTTTTTTCTTCAAATTACTCAAATGTCTGAGTAATTTCTTCATCATATTTTCAATTCCATGGGCCATTCACATGCATACAAATCATTTGTATTCAATCACAGGTTCAGTCTGCAAAAAGAAAGAGAATGAGAATGAGAAAAGAAAAGAGAATTCAAAGTTATTCATTCCTAAAAGCAAGTAAAGGAGGGGGGGAAAAAAAAGAAAAGGGCAGACCCTATGGAGACCTCCAAGTCCTGGTGGAGTACTTGAAAGATAAAGATAAAAGACAAAGACAAAAAATAGGCCCATTCTTTGGATTATGTTAACTGAATCATGATTCCCTGTTTGAATGTAAAAATTTACTTGCAATGGGACATTAATTTCTCTGATGAAATACTGGCAAGAAACTAAGACAATATTAGAGTTAATGACATTTTCCCCTGACCACACGGGTACTATTCCTTCTTCTCTTTTTATTCCCACACAGAGCAGAAGCTTTCTGCAATGTAAATTCCCCTCAATTCAAGAGAGATGTTGAGGTACTGGAAAGTGTCCAGAGAAGGGCTGCAAGGCTGGGGAGGGGCCTGGAGCACAGCCCTGTGAGGAGAGGCTGAGGGAGCTGGGGGTGTGCAACCTGCAGAAGAGGAGGCTCAGGGCAGACCTCATTGGTGCCTACAACTACCTGAAGGGAGGTCGTAGCCAGGTGGGGTTGGGCTCTTCTCCCAGGCACCCGGCAACAGAACAAGGGGACACAGTCTCAAGTTGTGCCAGGGGAGGTCTAGGCTGGATGTCAGGAGGAAGTTCTTGCCAGAGAGAGTGATTGGCATTGGAATGGGCTGCCCAGGGAGCTGGTGGAGTCACTGTCCCTGGAGGTGTTCAAGAAGAGATTTGGTACAATGAACTCCAGGAACTCCAGTGTTTCTTTCAGAACATAAGGAGCTTTGCAGTGGCTTCTCTTCTCTCAACACCTTCATTCTCCACCCCAGTTCCTCACATCTTTACTGCAGTTATCCTCACAGCCTATTTTAGGTGGGCTCAACCTTGTTTTCACAGGCTCCTCGCTGTCCACAGACTGTAGTGGATGCACAGCAATCAGGCACCTGAGAGAACCTATATAAATACCTAAAGTTTTATGGGACAGGAGCGAGATCTCAATGACCTAACAGAGCATACCTGGGAGCTATAAGCTGGATACTAGAAGGAAGTTCTTGCTAAAGAGAGTGATTGGCATTGGAATGGGCTGCCCAGGGGGGTGGTGGAGTTGCAGTCCCTGGAGGTGTTCAAGAACAGCCTGGATGGGGCACTTAGTGCCATGGTCTGGTTG
>WBNM01027213.1:56591-67287 GCA_013399055.1 Ramphastos sulfuratus | reverse complement strand
TTTTTTTTTTTTTTTTTTTCCTTTTAGGGCATCATTTACCTGGAGATCATTCAGGGTGGGTCTCTGTGTTGCAGACATTACAGATGAATTCTGCTTCTCAAAATAGAGTCATCTGCTAGCTATTGAAATAGGAAAGTAAAAATTACAGCTTAAAAGCACTACTATAGTTCTCCCCTTCCTTTCCTCCAGCTGAAACAGATATGAGCAGTAAAGGACACCGAGATATTATCTTTTATTAAATGTACCTTTTCCTTCTAAGAAGCTCACAAAGCATTTGTTCACCTATACACAAATTTGCTGACAGGTTACACCTGCTTCACACGAGATTACCTTTGCAGCCAGGGCTGCAACGTAACAAATTTGCTAAACCAGATTTCAGGCGTTTCAAATGGAAAACCTTGAGAGGCTGCCCAGCCTCTGTAGCACTTCAGAAACGATGCCACGAACAGATCAGCTTTCTAATGGAGAAAACAGGGGCCTCTGCCATATATGCACATATAAATCTGGCTGAAAAAGTGTCTTAAGTCACACACTCCTTTATAGGAATGTTCAAGAATGATGATAGTTCCCCTGCCGTGAAATAACCTGTCAGATGAGTTGAGTGGGACACATCCTCAAGGTTAAGTAAAAGCAGTTTTTTCACCAATCTCCTCTTAAAACACAGGAAACAGAATTTCCTCTTTGGTTTAGAGAATGGAGGGGGTTTTTTTGGGGGGGGAGGTGGTGGAAGGAGTGTGTGATTCTTTCTTTCCTTTTTTATTTTTTGCATGGGGGGTTTGTTGCTTTTCTTTCTTTTTTTTTTTTTTAAGGGCAGCTATAAAAAGTCTAGATAAATGTTGTCTCCCTGGAATATCTGAACATGCAATCCTAAGTCTGAGTCTGCCTTTGAAAAGAAGTTTTTTTTTTCTTCCTCATGGGCTGATTAGAGTGATACAATTATACTTCAAATCCAATCTGCACCATCGGCGTCAGCAAAAAGACTTATTTAACTCATCAAAATCTATTTAGGCTACCCAGAAGTGACTTGACTACAATGTATAAATATATTCAGAGAGAGAAGATATGAAGATACTCTGCTCTGATCCCCTGAGACCCCACCTGGACTACTGTGTGCAGTTCTGGAGCCCCCAGCATGGGAGGGACATGGAACTGATGGAGCAAGTCCAGAGGAGGCCACAAAGATGCTCAGAGGGCTGCAGCAGCTGGAGTTCTGAAAATTTTGACACATTTACTGGGATGTCATTGTTCAGTTAAGCAGATGAAGTATTCTTTAATCTTCAGGTCACTTTTCTGATATAGGGAAGCAGTATCTAATTCAATACACAGACAACAGAACCATAGCAAGGTTCATACACTTCAAATTTCAAGGCAGATCCAAGAGCTGAACCAAGTCACATCACCACTCTTCTCACAGCTTGTCACCAGTCCTATCTTTGCACCCTTGAGCACTAAGGAACTGTGAACACTTTGAAATATCTGACCCTAGTGGAAGAAATGGAATTGAAAGCCCATTCCTGAACTCTGAAAAACTAAAAGCCCCACAGAATCCTAGAACCGATGTGTGAATTTATTTAACAAGTCTCTTGCTTAAGGGCAAAAAGACACTGCAAGCCTGCACAAGGCACTGCAAACCTGGAAGTCTGGAGTGGCTTGTGTGCAGTTTGTTCAGACTCAGTCATGTGGTAGTGGACATCTTGTCTGAGCAGCTCCTGATATTCCCAATTTTAATGCTCACTGCCTCCATCAGCCAGGCTCCTAATAGCAGTGGTTTCTATCCTTTTTCTTACATTAGATGTTTCAAGCTTTCAGCAACAATATACTACTAGTACTAGTGAGAGGTAGGTGAAACTCCTTTCCAGGACCATTACTCACACATAAGAATGCAAATCATGCTTTTAAGAACTATGTGTGGCAGTAGAAGCTCAAGCCACAGGAGTTTCAGCCAAGAGGAAGCTGAACAGGGATGCTCAGGTGCAGAATTAATTTTTAAAAGGCTGAGCAAGTGTTTCATGGAATAGCTTTATGAATTTACCTAAGCTCTACAAAGATTTAGTCTGAAAATAATGAACAGGCTGGTGGTGTATGACTGAGAGANGGTCCCTTCCAACCTTACCTTTCTATGATTCTATGATTCTATGAACTGAAATACCAGCCCTTCTGAAAGTGTTCTCCAACAGTTTCCTCCAGGCTTTTTACTCATCTCCCAGCACCTGTAGAAAACATTCTGCATGAAAAACATATAAACAGACAGCATCCATGACTTGCAGGATTAGGAATCATTTTTTTTAAAGTCTTGCAACCCTCCACATTTGTCTCAAAATATCTGAAAGAAATAACATTCCTAGCACTGAGTCTGCTCTTGCTCGTGAAAAACATCTTTCCTGATCACTGACATGGCAGATATGCAGCTGACATCTGCTCAGCAGTTTAAGATTCCTCTGCTGACACATCAAATTGAGTTTCACTGTGAAATGGAGATGGTATCATTGGCTATTATAATGAGTTAGTAGCTAAAGCCCATGGTAATACTTTTCCATCTTTTTCAATCAAGTGGTTATCATCTTGCTCTTCTCTCTCCCTCCCAGTCACTAGTTGTGAGATTATCTTCTCAACAAAACCCCCCCATAGGAAAAGTATTTCTGTTGTTGCTGTTGTGTTTTTAAACTCCTATTGCTTTCAATAAAACTAATTAACACCTTGCAGTAAAACAGGTCCCCAGATCTCCTTAGACTTCAAATGGAGCTGACCTATGCACAACAGGGTCCTCACTTCAGCCTGAACGTGCTCATTAGTGCCTTGTAACAAATGAGACTGCTGGGTGGTGGTGCTCATTCCACCTCCCAGAAGGTCCTGCATGGAAGGGAACTGGAAGAACTATTTGATTTAAGTATGCACCATACCTGTACTCTTTTTCCTCATTTGGCAACAATTAAAAGCTGAGAAAGACTACAGGAAAAAATATAATTGAGAGGTTTAGAGCTCTGGGACATTCCTGCTCAAAAGCTGGGATGAACTACAGAGGCAAGCCCCTCTGCCCCAGGCACACAGGTGCCTTGAGGATGCTGGTGTTCACCCTCAGTGCTGTAGTGCCATGGGCCAGCGTGCTCTTAGAGAGCAGAGAAGCACCTGAGTTGTTCTTCCATTACACCTACTCAAGGCTGCACATCAAAACTCAGGTGAAGGGGAACAAATTAAGCTGCCTGTCATTTGAGACAGTCAGAGTTTAAACCTCTTTAGACCTCCTAAAAGAGAAGAGAAGTTGATGAGGCAAGATTTATCATATTCAATTGTTCTGCAGCATAGTCAATACAGTTAGATTCCTGAGTAAAGAAAACACCCACACATGGCATTTCCAAAGGTGCTAATCTTCTGCCTCTACAGATAACCCAAGTTCCCTGAAAACTTAATGAGGCATTATTAAAAGCAGGAACACCTAAAGCAGTTTCAGGTGAGGTAGGAGTGTGGAGAGCCCTCAAGCTTCAGCAGCAATGGTTGCAGATAGGTTTCTGCAATAGGAAAGTAAAGGTCAGACCCAGGACAGCAGTTTACCAGAGGAAGACAGATTATGTTCCAAGAACTTGTAAGAGATTTCATAGAATCATAGAATGGTAAGGGTGGAAGGGACCTCAAAGATCATCCAGTCCCACCCCCCTGCCATAGGCAGGGACACCTCCCACTAGAACAGGTCACTCAAGGCCTCCTCCAGCCTGGCCTTGAACACCTGCAGGAAGGGAGCAGCCACAACCTCACTGGGCAACATGTGGCAGTGTCTCACCACCCTCACTGCAAACAACTGCCTCCTAACAGCCAGTCTAAATCTCCCCTCTGCCAGTTTAAACCCATTTCTGTAACTCCAGAGAAATCATTTGTGAATGTAGCACTTCAGAGGTGTTCAGGACAGGGACAGAAAATATTCCTGAAAAGCTTGAAAATAAAGAAGAAAAAAAAAATATCATTAAAATCCCCAAGTCATTAACTCCCCTAAGCACTACCTCTTCATTCCTGGCCAGTGTTTGTGCCTCTACTTGGGTCTAGAAACTGCTCATGGTCAGGCTTCTTGTTTTTACCAACTATCCAGCTCAAAGGAGACCTCTGACCAAAGACTCCATCTATAAACTCTCTGCTGATGAGAAATTAATATCCATCATTTTAACCTAAAAGCCAGCAGCATCACTTCTTTCTCCTGAGAGCTCCCCATGCAGTCCCTATAAAATGAAGCCAGGAAAATGCTCACTCTTCCTTTTTTTAAAGTAGCCATAATCCTCTCCCCTGGAATTCAAATTTTCCTTCCCTTAGAAAAGGGCTCAGTAGAGTCATAGCTGAAAAGAGACCACTTAGATACCTTCCACATGAGATTAAAAAGTAAATACANTAGGCACCCTTCAGATATTGCAAGGGTTGTTGCTGGAGCTGCTGATTTAATCTTTGATTTTTGGGTTTTTGTCCCTTTTATTTTTGAGAATGGTAATATTAATTTTTTTTTTTATTTTAATGACTAAAATTTTCTGTGGTTCAATCTTTTGCAGCACAGGACTTGAACTGTGCTGAACTCCAGAGTCGCACACTGAAATGGAGGAGTCAGGCAGCAAAACTTCCATCCCAAGAAGAAGAATCCCCAAACCTACTTTAGAAACCATCACATGTGCCTCTCTTGCTTCAGGCTGCTGATCAAATTATGGTCTGGGTTAGCTAAGGATTGAGAGGCCCCTGCAATTGTCAGCCTACTTCTAAACATAGTTAACATCTGCATTTGCCAAACCCTAGCAGATTCATTAAATGCTCTGTTAAAAGGAGGATGAAAACTGAAGCCAAATAGAAAGGCTCTTAATTAACATCAGAATATTATCTTTTCCATTAGGTACATCCAAGAAGCTTGTTTGGTCAGAATGTTTCAGTAATGTTTAGATTACATCCACTACATCTATTGTATTTTTTTTTCCCTTTTCCCCCTTCTCCTCTCCCTATTTTTTGGTTGGTTTTTTTTTTTGTGTGGTTTTTTTGTTTGTTTTTTGGGGGGTTGTTTGTTTGTTTGTTTGTTGGTTGGTTTTTGGGATTTGTTTGGGATTTGATTGGGGTTTTTTGTTTTTTGTTTTTTTTTCCTGGAGAGTGGTTTCTCTGCATTTGAATTTAGTTCAAAGAAGCCCTAAAAAAAAAAAAAAAGGAAGGCAGCATTTAAAGTCTCTGGGACCAGGCTTATGTTCTCAAAGATACTTTGGTGCTCACAGAATCAAATATTAATACTCTTGAGCTCTTAGGCCCTAAATATTAAGGCAGATGATATCTTGAAATCACACTACTTAGCTTCCTAGCTTGAAGTGCAAAAGTCTCTTTTTGTGCCATGGAGAGATTTACTATTGCAACTGATTAAAAAAAAACAATAATAATAAATGCAAGCACACAATTAGCTTTCACCAAAGGCTTCACAACAGCAATCTACCTCCCATGTTCCTCATTGCCTAATGAGGCACCTGCTGGGAGGTTCTCTGTGTGGAGGTTAGGTATATTTAGAAGAACAGCCTGATTTGAATGCGTGTTGTGATGTAATCTACTCAATTATAAATGCAGAACTCTGATATAAAAACACAGCTCCTCCTAAAGAACTAATATCTAGGCTTTAATTTAATTATTAAGCATTTCCAAATATACACACTTCATTAAAGCATCAGGGAAACCTCTTGCAGAACAGCAAACAAGTATCCTCTGCAGTTTTTCCACCTCAAAGTCCCTTCCTGGCTTTGAAACCTTTTTCTCCAGATAACAAAGCAGATTTTCAGTGCTGCTGTTTTTACTAATCCAAAGGGAACTCCTCTGGAAAGATGGAGGAGGATGCTGCTTCTAACCTCATTGCTGCTGTACCTTTGAAGGATCAGAGGGACTCCCACATGCCCCAGCCTTCTCTGCTGCTGGTGGGCCCTGCCATGCCCTGAGTGAGAGGACCAGCAGCCCAGGCTGGGGTAGCCATGCTCACATGAGCCAGAGCAGTGCACAGACATATGCTGTCAGAAATGAATGCTAATTGCCCTGGCATCAACAGCCCAATAAAGCTGATTCATTTTTAATTTCTTGGCATCAGGAGTCCAGCCATGTGCTGCAGGAGCTGAGCAACGTTACCCAGGTACCACTCAGGCTGTAGTGATGCCAGGGTCTCTGCTGCAAAGGCAGATTTCCACTGGTGCTGCTCAGGTTGCTCCTCTCTGCATCGCTACCTCCCTGCCAGCACCCAGCCGCCCTGGCATGTTGGTGATTTCTCAGGGGCTGGTGGCTATTTTTTATCCTGAGAGTTGGGCTTTTGTGGAGAACAGCAGAGCAAATTGGATCTCATTTCTTTACTGCTTCTTTGGGGCTTTGCTCATCCCTTCAGTTTATGGCATGTTCAGTCAAGTGTTTGCTGCAGGAATTGGTCAATAAAGGTTATGCTATGTGAGCAACCGAGGGAGACAGGCAAGTCTGGGGGGGAGACCAACCATTGCTTTCTGTGCTAATTTCAGTAAGAGCAGGGAAGTGTTCAGGATATGAAGGCTTTAAACTGGCAGAGGGGAGATTTAAAGTGGATGTTAGGAAGAAGTTTTTTCCAGTGAGGGTGGTAAGACACTGGCACAGGTTGCCCAGGGAGGTTGTGGAGCACAGAAGCACCGAATGTGATCTTCGATCACATTCGGTGCTTCTGTGCTCCCCAACCTCCCTGGAGGGGTTCAAGGCCAGGATGGATGAGGCCTTGAGCAACCTGTTCTAGTGGGAGGTGTCCCTGCCTATGGCAGGGGCTTGGAACTGACTGAGCCTTTAGGGCCCTTCCAACCTAAACCATTCTATGATTTACACCCAATAGTAAGAGACTAACAAACTGCAGTCTTGCCTTTCACTGAAACAAAAAAAATAGAGTCAACCTCTCCTTTCTGTCTGTCTTCCACCCAGTTTCTTAAAACACTGCAGACAGGCAGAACCTAACACCCTGTCTGCACAGCACACTGTCCTGGCTTAGCACAATGCAAATCACTACCTAGAGTTAAGGGAGAAATACAGCTGCATGTCTGCAAGTAACATCTACCTTGCAGGTTACCTTAATTCTAAGTTATGATAAACTCTGCTCACTCCTAGCTCAGTTAACTGTGGAGAAAGAGTTATAGAGGCATTTAGAAGTGTTTCCAGGAAACTAAAAGTCACTTTCTCTGCTGCACATTGAAACCTTGTGGGGTGTTGTAGAAAATAAAACACCATTTATTAAGTGTGGGCTTTCTGTTTTTTCTTTCTCCTTTCCTTTCTCTATTCTGCTGGCTGAGCAGCTCATGTCACTTACATTTCTCAGCTGGAGAAATATGAATTAAGATCATATTTACAGAGTTTAAAAACACAGGATCAATTGCAAGAGTAGGTAGCTGGACATGCCACTATCATAAAGTGCCTGGAGCTGATGTGACTGAGCAGGACCATTAGCTGAGCAGGTCTGCTGCTGCCAGTTCTTAGTGTTTTACTAATTTCTCTAAGTTAAGAACATGGATTTTGCCTTTTCTTGAGATGCAGTTCTGCTCAGTGCATTTGTCTCTCATAAATTTGTCAGATGTCTTAAATTAGTGATCTTCAGCTTTTGCTGAATTAACTTACAGGCTGCTGAAAGCTTCCTAAAGAAAACTTGAACTGCTGTACTGTGACTTGAGGCCTGATGGGCAGTGGTATGTTCTTGCTGATTTACTGCTTGAATGCCCTCAGAACTACATTTCAAAGAGTCATCAGAGCATAGGTGAAAACACAGTTACTAAGACTGCAGAAGAGATATTTAGAGTACTCAGCATTTTGTAGCCATCAGCAACTACTCAAACAAGACATTCACGGATCATGTGAACATGTTTTGGTCATTTCCAGATGACCACTCAGGTTTTCCAATGGCTACCTACATGTCTAAGTCTTTTAAAGTCCTGATTTTAAAATCTAGAAAAGTCTGTCTATGTTTTCATAATCTCTTGAGGTTTTGATGCCTGTGGAGATGACAAAGTTGTCAGCGCAGCTTTTGTTCAGTTATCGCATGTGGCCGTGAGCTAATCCTGAGCTGAAATACTTGCAGTGCTGATGTGCATTTTTAACATTGCTGATTTTTGACATTGGTGGAATTTCACTTTTAGAGATAATCTTTTGTAAGTGAGGCTGAGTTAAAAAGGAAAAACAAAACAATCATAGGATNGATGATTTTTGAGGTTCCTTCCAACCTTACCATTCTATGATTCTATAATGAAAATCTAAGGGACCTGGGAAGTCTCTAGTCCAATCTCTTTCCCCAAGTGTGGTTAGCTGTAGGGACAGGTGCTCTGGCCTTTACCCAGCTGGGTGTTTAAACCCCGCACAGATAAAACCTACACAAACACTTTGGCTTTTTCCATGGCTTGACCATCCTCAAATTGAAAGAGGCTTTCTCTCCATTTAATCTGAACCACTTCTGTTTCAGTTTCTGCCCACTGTCTCTTAACCTTTCTCCAGATGTGGGACACCTCCTCAACCTCCATGATCTTTCAAAAATACTAATGGCTGGCTGGGGGATCCTTGTGGTGTGGTGTAGCAAAGCAGGAGCACAGGCACAATCTGCTCATCAGCAGGGGGTTGGATGGAACATGCCCTGTGCTTCCCCTGCTCCCCCTGGAATGCCCTATGCAGGGCAGCACCCAAGCATGGAGGCAGGACCCTGCACCCCAGAGAATGTTCCCAGGGCAGCTGCAACTTGGCAGGGCCTACAGCAACTATGGGCATTTCTGCAAAAACAGAGCTCATGTCACCTTCCATGCTGTGACTCTTCTCTGGACATCAGGAGAGGCAGCATGGCTCAGACTTCTGCTCTATTCTAGTCTTATGGGACTAACATGACACTCCTGTGACCAGTAGCTGGGGTGCAGGTGTTCAGCCTGCTCAGAGTGCTGGATGCCACCAGGGAGCCCCAAAACACCAACCTCAGCCAGGTGGCACAGGCTGCAGTCTGCCTTCCCTTCTCCATAGCTTTCCTCATTACCCAGAGATGGTTCCCCACTTTGAGGACCAGCAAGTGACATTTCCCCTAGAAGGATGCTGCCTTTCATGGGAAGTTGGAGATTCACCGTGACAACCAGAAAGCAAGTGCTGCTGAGTCAAAACCCACTGCAGTTTTAGGCTAAGGTAATTGTGTGTGTGATTTTGTGTATCCTAAGTGAAAAGCCAAATGCTTTCTGAGAGCAGAGCAGATTTTCTGACCCTGCTGCAATCTGTATGCACTGCAAACCAAATTGCCTGAGCATCGCGGGAATATTTGAAGCCTGTTTAAAAATGGCAGTGAGGTGAAGCTGTGGCAGCTCTAAAAAGTCTGGTTTGGCATTTGGCCATCCCCTAAACAGCAAAATCTGTCTCCAGAGGCTGAAATGGCCGTGCTCAACTTAAGCCTCCTGAGTTTGATTTGGCATTATAGCCAAACACAGCCAGGTTGAGGTCAGCCATGGCACTGGCTGTATTTTTTATAAAGCTCACTGGAATGCAGTTGTGGTGAGAGATGCCATGGAGTGCACCTGCCTGGTCCTTCACCCCTGATAGTACAGCTGGAGGTACTTTGGTGAGTCTCTTCATCATGAATTTCTATTTTCTTTTATGGTCTTAAAAATTCTTCCTGCATTTATCCTGGAAATCACAGGCTCACAGGATGCTAGGGGTTGGATGGGACCCAAAGAGATCATCAAGTCCAACCACCCCTGCCAGAGCAGGAGCACACAGCCTAGCTCAGGTCACACAGGAACACATCCAGACAGGCCTTGAAAGGCTCCAGAGAAGAAGACTCCACAACCTCTCTGGGTAGCCTGTTCTAGTGCTCTGTGACCCTCACAGTAAAGTTCCCCCTTGTGTTGAGGTGGAACCTCCTGTGCTGCAGCTTCCATCCATTGTACTTTTGTTCCTGTTTTGCTGGGGGTTTAATACTGCATTTTTAAGGGCACACTTGTTTCTGTTTTGCTGGGAGTTTAACACTGCCATTTTTAAGGGCACACTTGTTTCTGTTTTGCTGGGGGTTTAACACTGCCATTTTTAAGGGCACACTTGTTTCTGTTTTGCTGGGGGTTTAACACTGCCATTTTTAAGGGTACTTTTGTTTCTGTTTTGCTGGGGGTTTTAACACTGCCATTTTTAAGGGGCTATTTTTCCCCTTTAAGTTCTGCTCCTTACTCTTTACCAAAGAAGAGGTAACAAAATAAATTCAAAACAAAGGTCTACTTTGGCATTCATATGACTTGGGAACGTGGTAAAACTACAAAGAGCTTTGGGCTTTGTGTGTGAACTTGCAGTCAAAATCAACCACATTCCTGTATTTGAATTTTTCATTTGCATTGCTTGCTCAGAAGGCAACTCTTCAACATTTGTAGTCAGTAAATGTTGTAGAGCAGGTAGCTGTCTGTGCAGTGATTTTCCCCACTTTTCATGGTTGTTTTGTATTTGACATTAATTGAAAAGGGCTTTCTTCTCTACTTAGACCTTTGCAGATCACCTTGCACGTAAGAGAGATTCTGAGATAAGGGAGAGGGTGGAAAGAAGGTGGAAGGGTGGTTGGGAGCCCCTCTGACTGCTGGGAGGGGTCTTGTATTTCTGTATTAGTTTTAACTTGCATATAACTGCATATAGTTGTAAATATATGTAATATATTGTATCTATATGCTTGTGAATTGTGCTAAGCTGTGAGTATAAAGCTTCATTCTTCAACTTC
>WBNM01027213.1:42922-56498 GCA_013399055.1 Ramphastos sulfuratus | reverse complement strand
TCCCTTGCCCTGCTGCCCACACTGCTCTTGCTGCAGCCCAGCACACAGTTGCTGTCTCGGCTGCACTCACACTGCAGGCTCATGTTGAGCTTTTCATCACCCCAGACCCCCAGGGCCTTTTCCTCAGGGCTGCTCTTAGCCATTCCCCACCCAGCCTGGAGTTGTGCTCCAGTCCACCCCAACAAACTTCTCCTTGGAGAGGCCACGGAACAATATCGCGTGGGCTTGATTGTGTTTGGCAAGCAGCAGCAGATCTGCTTTTGCTTTGTGCTGATGTGTTGCTTTTCCACGCTCGGTGGTGCAGCCACTCCTCGTGCAAAGCCTCCTCCTGCTCTCATTTGTGCCCCGAGATAAGCAGATGTTTGGCAAGATGTTTAGCAGCGGAAATGATTCGGCTGCTCTGATTCTTGCTTTCTGCTGCGTGGTGTGTTTTGGTTTGGGGTTTATTTCAGTTGTGTTATGAAGAGAACAACTTCAGTGTCCCATTGTGACTTTCTCACAATTGGAGCCTGACAGCTTGCACACAACAATAGGGCAGTGAACAATGGTCTATCAGCGCTACCAAGAGCAGGAAGCAATTTAAGATGTATTGGGTAATGAAGAGCAAATACACTCTCATCACCACAACTATATGGAAACTGCTCTGAAATCTTGTGACAAATCTGCTATGATCCAGCTGCAAAAGAAATATCTTGTGGAGGAGCACAAATAGAAAGCTTTCATTCATCAGCAGTGTCACTTCTTTGGCCTTTTTCATTTTTGTTTTTTTTTTTCAGATTTAATCAGATAAGTGAATATAATCCACATGCCAAGGTCAGTGGTACACTTCTTGCCTGCAGCAGCTACCATGATGTTTGTGCAGGTATCCATAGGTCTCTGTCACACCAAATACCAAGAACACAGGATTTTTATTTTTTTTTTCATAGATCTATAGAGTAGATACAGACAATATTTCAGTGAAGTGTATTTGCAGAGTGAACAGTGTTCCTGCTTCAAAGGTGCTTGTGTTGTGTTTTCTCTTTGGCCCTGCATGAGGCCTTTTATGCTGAAGTAGATCTGTAATTTATTAAAGACATATTAGTGTTCAGGGCCAGTGAAAAACTATATTGATTAGGCCTAACTCAATTGATTAGGCTAAATCGCTGCCATCTAGGCTTGAAGAACAGCAAGTTTCATTATTCTAATTCTTCAGCTCAAGTGATGGGATGTTTAAAAATGTGGTGGATAAGTTAGAAAGCTAAGGAGCAAGATCTCTTTGTTTTTTTTAAAGGACTGGGTGAAAAAAAAACAAACAACCAACCAATTAAGCAACCAAAAAAACCCAAACCAAACCAAACCAAACTGAACCAAACCAAACTGAACCAAACCAAACCAAACCAAACTGAACCAAACCAACCAACCAAAACAAAACAAACAAAAACAAAACAAACAAAAACAAACCAAAACAACAACAACAACAAAACAGGACAATGAGAAGAACAGGACAGTTTGGATGATATTAGATTTAAAAAATGCAGTATTGACAGGGACTTCTGTGCCTACCTGGCATAGATAATGAACTCATTCAGAAACATCTGCTGTATAAATGATAGAATAATTGATTAGAAAATGCATGATCTGACACCTGAGAAACTGATTATATGTCTATAAAAGCCTGACAAATGAAGTTGTTTGGACCTGCTTGCTAGAGGTCTTGTGATGTTTTGAGCTAATTCATTAATGAATAACTGAACTCATTACTCACTGAACTACCATGTGGTGATTTGGGACTTAAGCTGCGGCTGTTGGGGGGAGCAGCCCACCAAAAATAAGGGCTGATGGTGGAGCTGCTGTGGAGTACTTTGCTACAAATTCACTTGGCTACTGGGTAAAGAGCTAGTTAGGAGCAAAATGAAGAGTGAGGCACAGTGCTTGTAGTAAAGGGGGTGAAACTGGCAGCTGCAAAGCCAGTTTGACCTAATGTTAGGTTGTCCTCCTGTGTGACTTGCTAGTAAAGGAGGAGAGTCACTCTTGGAGCACATCTGGGAAATTTATGTTTACTTGGAAGCTACAGAGGTATAACAATTGAGGAATGTGAAGATGCAATTATTTCACTTCAAGAATTCTTAAGGCTGCTAGACTATCACACACTTTCTGGGGGCTAAGGACAGAAAACACATAGGAGCTTACATCACAGCTTCTGTTAGAAAGGTGTCGCTTTCACCTTAGAGGAAGAAATCACTCTCACTTTTGCTAACAAGCCAATAACACCCCCTTCTCCTGCAAAACTTTCTGCTTTGGGAACAGTATTTTCTAGAATGACTTTAACTATATTAGCTTGAAAAGTACATTGTGAGCCACAACAGCTTTCCCACTGCATTGCCTGGTGTCGCTTCTGTTGTATGCTAATGCTTCCCTGAAACGAAGAAGCTGTGTCCTTCCCTTGGTTCAAGTGTACAAACAAGCATACTGGGTCAGGTCACCAAAGAGGATGTCTTCACAGCAACCATCATTAGCAAATTGGGTTAAATGTGCCATGATGCTTTGATTCTTAGTTTAATCAAGCACTTCAGATATTTTTTTTGGAAAGCAGGAAGAGATCTTAATTATGTAACTATTGCATTCTTCCCCAGAACCTTAAGCAATCTTGGTGGGGGAAAAAAAAATGAAGTAGAAAAAATAGGCATATTGCTCAGAGCTTCTGCACAGGCTCTTTCTTCTTGTTCCTTGCTCTCACTTCTGTATGGTTCATCCATTTTAAATAGTGGAATAGGAATGTAAATCTTGGGATGTGTGCTTTAGTGCTGCCACTGAAGAAACAAATGAATTGCCCTAAAAACTGAAAGTGCCCCTTGAGATTCACTGAGCCATTCACAAGGTAAATCTGACAGGCAGTGATTTAGACAAGCCATCAATAACTTTTATTTGAAAAAACAAGGACAATTAAAAATAGGATGAGGCTTTTTGATCATGAATTATTTTGATCAGGAATGTAAACTAGATTTTTATTCCAGTGCCCAAATGAAATATCTCCCCCTGTATCCAGTGAGTTTCATTGTAGCTTCAGTTTCATTACTTCACTTTGAGAGATTTAATCCTTTTCTGGGAAATGCATTACACTTCAGAAAGTACAAATAAATATGAAATGACATAAAAATGGGGGGGGTGGTGGGAGGGGTACAGGGAGAATAGCAGGAGAGAAGGAACCAGCTTAAGATCATAGAATCATAGAATAGTAAGGTTGGAAGGGACCTCAAGGATCATCCAGTTCCAACCCCCTGCCATAGGCAGGGACACCTCCCACTAGTACAGGTCACTCAAGGCCTCCTCCAACCTGGCCTTGAACACCTCCAGGGAGGGAGCAGCCACAACCTCCCTGGGCAACCTGTGCCAGTGCCTCACCAATGCAGATGCCAATGTCATAGACTGCTTGCATTTTGGCAAGTGTATGCTATATGTGCATAGGACTTGATGATCTTTGAGGTCTCTTCCAACCTTGGTTATACTGTGATACTGTAAGTTTAGGCTCGAGGTGAGGAGAAAGTTCTTCACTGAGAGAGTCATTCCCCACTGGAATGGGCTGCCCAGGGAGGTGGTGGAGTCACCGTCCCTGGAGGTGTTCAAGGCAGGTTTGGACGTGGCACTTGGTACCATGGTCTAGTCTTGAGGTCTGTGGTAATGGGTTGGACTTGATGATCTTTGAGGTCTCTTCCAACCTTGCTTATACTGTGATACTGTGATATTTAAGACAAGGGCAGGCTCATCTCAGAAACCTTTACCTACCAGCTCCCTGCTTCTCATTTTCTGCAACATCTCCCACTTCCCAAGATCTTCTTTTTTTCCCCCTTTTTATTTTTAGTGGGTTATCTGAATATTTTTATGTAATAGGGATTTTCAAGGCTTCTGGTTATCTGAGGCACTGCTGGTATGTGTGAAAATATGATGCCTAGCTCGGGGAACAGAGTCAGTCAAGCTACAGCAGCATGAAACCCAGCATGCAGCTCATTTAGCCTGCCTCGTCAGTGAGTTTGGCAGCCTGCTCTAATCTCTCTGCTGCTGCATCTAAGCTGCTGCTGGTACCCGGACTCGTTAGCTTGAGGTTTGCATGGTTGTTTCTACACTATGCAGAAGCCAGTCTTCAGCACATCCTGACCTTCCTTTCCTGTTATGCTTTTAACTCATGTAAATACTTCTCATTTTTTCTGTCTCAGCCTCTTCTAGAGGAAACAGTGCTCAGACAACACAAGAATACAGTGCTCACCAAAGCTCAGGTCGAGACAAACTGAAAGTATCAAGAGACCTTGTTCTGTTCTCAAAGGATTCAACAAAAAGCTGGAGATCAGCATACCCCAGGGAAGTCCTGTTTTCCTGAAGGGTTTGAGTCAGGCTGGCCCTGAGTCAAACTGGTGGGTGCAGAATGAGTAGTGCTTTCTAGCCTGGTGCAGTCATTAAGCAATCTCTCCTGATTTAAAAGGTTACCAAGCAAACGGAAATAAGTAAGAGGTTTTCTTTTAGCTCCTGAGAACTCACACAGTACAGCCACTGGCAGAATTGTACATGTGTGCACACACAGGCACATGCAAAAGAAATGCAAATGAAAAATCAAGCTTAAAACAGATCTAATTAGGTGCTCACTGAGAGGAACCAACAAAAGAGTGTTATTTGCCACGGCTTTAGTTCTTTGAAGACTCACTCCCTTCAATAAAATGACATCACTAAAAATGTTGAGGGCAAACTGCAGATGTGGAAGAGATTTCTTGAGAGCCAGATAACTGCAGAAAGTAGTCCATGGATAAGAAATGCAAAGTTTCCTGGTTACAAAGGAAAACCCTTTCACCCTGATTTGAGGATGAGCAGCTTTGCAGCTATACAGTTGGTTCTTGCTCTCGTGCAGATACTTCTCTATGCCTGATCTTAGTAATTCTGACAGCAGAATTCTCAAGCATGTGTTTCCTATCTTAAACTCTCTTTTTCTTGCTGGATGGGAGGTTAACCCAGCAGTGAAGCCTCTAGCTGAAAAATTCTTTAACACACTGTCACAAGCACACAAGCAGCTTTTGATTTCTATTTTTCTGCCTTTTAGATTTGTTTGTTTGTTTGTTTATTAATATTGAGTTCTAAGTTGTTCACTGATTTTACAGACTAGTGGTAAATGTCATGTAAAGCCAACCCTATTCCAAAGAGAAAAGAGGCAGATGGAAGAAAGTTTCTGTGGAATGTCCTAGCTGGAGGCTACTGCTTTGGGAGAATGTTTGCTAAAGCTTTAAGTGTCAACAGCAGGGACTGTAACTGATGCCCCAGATGCCCCTTTGAATGAGCCCATGTAAAAGCTAATACCTATTACCAAAGCTTGAACTTTGGAAGAATGTCTAAAGAAAAGGTCTTTTACAGACCTCTTATTTTGGAAAAGGTACACCTAGAAAAGGTACACCTAGAAAAGGTGTGCAGTCCAAACCAAGGACTGCTTAATCGTGATGTCTTCTTACCATACGTGAAGGTACTTTGCCACTTGCTGTTCTGCTCAGCTGCCTGGTCTCAGTTATAGTGGGTTTGGCACAGATGGCTTCCTGAAACATTGAGTGAAATCTTTCTTCAGTTATCTTATTCACTTTAATTCCCTTTTGCCCCCAGATGTTTCTCAAGTGCACAATGAGCCCTGACAGCAGCCCTGCAGTAGCATTGTGTTTCGGTAGCAGTATTGAAGCTGAACACACTGCCCCTGCACATCTAAATTTCATTTGGGGCCACAGGTAGGGTCACCAGCTGGCATGCCACGTAGAGAAAACCTCACATATGGCCTGGGCTTCAGATGCAGGCTTTGTTTCTATTTCATTTTCGCTCCTTGGCAGGAACCATAGACTGATGCCAAGCCCACAGGACAGTCCAAGATCCCCCTCCATATTATGTGATGCAGGTGTAAATAAGATTTGTCAAAATTACAAATGCAGGATGTTTCAGACAGCTCCTGGAAGCCAGCAGCTCAGGTTTACATAGACAAAGCTCGGGACAGCAGCCAGCCATGCCATCTGCACTGGGATGGGGCATGACCAGCAGCTGTGCCCTTGCTCTGCTGAGCAGCCCCTTCTTGCAGCACTCACCCCTGCCCACAGCCTCTGCCAGCTGCTTGCAACCTGCCACTGGTAAACAGGAGTGCTGGGAAAATGCCTCCTGCTGGCTCTGATGGTCTTAACATATGTAGTGTGGAAAGGTGTCCTGTGGCTATGTCCTGAAGGTCTACAGAAAGCTTCGACGTGTCGGACGCAGCATAAATGCTAAATGGTTTTACTATTGTCATGCATAGGAGGCCAAGCTCTGATAGTCACTTGAGAGATTTCATTGTGCTTTATAAAGCACACTCAATAACAAAAGGTGTAATAAAAACCCAAAGTCCCAGCAAAATATCCAATACTGTCACTAAAGAGATACTTTCTTATTATAATGTGTGTTTTAAAAGAGAAGGAATAATCTCTTTAAAATGCAGAGCACAATCAGCAGCTAATTGTAGAAATAAATAACAGATGCATATAATTTCCCTACATCTCCCTTCCCTTTATATTTTCAAAGCTAAGATTTTTTTTTCTTTCTTCTGCACAATGCACTCTGCTGACCTGCTCAGGCACAGGTCTCTGCTTGCACAGCAAGCCCAATCGACAGCAAACCTTCTGCTTCCAGATCCATAAATCTCCTCCCAGAGAACTTGGATATTGGTTCAGAAGGCAGACAATGAAATAAAAGTAACAGCAGAAAAGCATCTTGAGTGGTTTAATAAATAAATAAATAAATAAAATAAAACCCTCCACTGAATGCAAAATAATAAGAAGAATAAAAATAAAGTGAACAAATACAAAAGTATTGAAAAGTAGTTCTCCCTTTCAGCCCAAACTCTGGGAATGTATTTTTTTTCAGCTCCATTCTGCAAGTATTTTCTCTGTGGAGGAGTCCAAAATCATTTCAAGTGGAGAATTAAATAGGTAGTTTTCTGCCAGCTGCTAGAATGTATCCACTACAAAATTATGTGCTTTCTGTGGGAATGCTAGGGTGTTGTGTTGGGTTTTTGGTTTGTTGTTTTGTTTTGTTTTGTTTTCAAATTCCTTACCAAACCAGAGCTAAAAGCTGAAGATGCACTTCAAAATGGTATTTGGAAGTCCTCCTACTCTATCTCCTACTTTAAATAGCGCTGGTGGCTGAGGAGCAATTAGGAAGGTGAAGCTGGCTGCTGCTTCCCACCAGCCTGCAGTGGGACTGCAGCTCCAGCTAGGTTGGGCAGAGCATCAGCCTGGGGAGCTCGGGATTGTCACAGCCCAGCCGCAGCTCTGCCGCGCGTTGCTGAGCGCCACCTGCTGCCGCTTCTCACAGCGCAGCCCGAGCTGCGGGCGCCGGCAGTTCCGCGCTTCCCGCGGAGACACGGAGCAGACCTGTCTCTCCCCCCGCCTCCTCCCCGCCTGGCTTTGCCCGCACCCGGCCAGACAGCGAGCAGCAGGGTCCCAGCTCGCAGCACTGGTGTCCAGGGCTGGACTCAGCAGCGCTGCGCTCACACACGGGTCCCCCGCTGCCGGGGGCGCACTGCACAGCGCCGCAGTCAGAGCCCGAGCTGCAAAGGGCCACGCACAGGCATTAAATACCTGCTGCTCTGCATCCTGCTCCCTGCTGGGAGCTGTTTGTAGGAAGCGAATAGAGATGGAAAGGTTTACTTCTCTATCCACTTAACTTAGAAACCTGGGAGACTTAGAAGAGGGTAGCTGGAGAAGCTGCAAAACGAACAGCTGGGTGACACAGAACATTGCTCATATTTGAGATTCTCAGCTAGAGAGGTAGCCCAAACACCTATCTGCCTGTCTCTTGTACCCTGGGAATATATAGTCCACAACTGAACCACTTATCATGCCTTCGCCCTTCTTGTAGTAATCTCAGTAATTTACTGGGGCTGTATATTAAAACCTCTTCCCCTACTGCTATGCATTTGCATACATCCATCAGCCAGCTTGTGTATGTGGGATGAGAGATGATTTAATACTGCCAAGAAGGCTTAGTATGTGGATAAATGTTTTTGTAAGGTTTGTTAATACTCTCACGCCAAGAGTAAGGAGGTCAAAGGCTTGTCCTAGACATAACAGCTGACTGGAAACATCACTGTTTGGGGAAGGGAATATTTAGGAAAGATTTTAGGAAAACAAATATCTAATCATGCAGAACAGAATTTCCCTCTAATCATTTTTGAATCATATACAAAATCAAATTTCTTGAGTGATTTTCCCAATGCATCTGCAGTCTGGGCTGCCAAAGTGATGCAAAGCTGAATATTTGCATGTCTAATCTGCCTGGACGCTGACCCAAATGTGTCCTGGAGGAGCTGTTCTGCATACATGGCTAAAGGGAATAGCAAGAATGGGAGTAAGAGGGCATGTACCTGTGACTGGGACAGAAATTAATTCAGTAGGCATGGACAGTCTGTGGAGGGGAAAAGTGAGTAGATGAATATTAATACCAGTAGTGATTTAAATTTTGTGAAGAAATTGCTTTTGCTGATACGAAGTTTCTAGACTACAATTTGAGTACAGTTCTCTCGTGGTCTCCTCTGGGGGAAGGGAAAAAAAATTGTGAAATACTAGAAGATGAAAAAATGTCATTAAGTTGCAGCCATACCTAGCCAAGCATATTTTTATTGATACAAGGCCTGAAGACTCAGGAAATCAGAAGAAAGCCAAAAGCACACCATCAGAACTGCATGCTTTGCACTCCCTGTGTGTACCTCTCTGCCTGACAACCCAGATCTGCTCAATCTTGCTTTGCAGTCCACCTTGCAGACAGGCACAAGCTACAAACCCAAATCCAGCTGGACACAAACAGGTGAAATTAGCTCAGACCTCAGGTGTTTTCCTGGAATAAAGTGGTGTCGAGGCTTCAAGAGGCAGTGACAGGCAGCGTCTTCTACTCCTTGGCTACAGTACCTTTATTACAGAGATTGTTAATGCTTTGGGTAAAAGCAACTTGGGAGCTGTATCCCTATGGCTAATGTGCTTTACCTAAGCCAGGCTTCCAGTTGTTTGTCTGAGTGAGATCCAAAGCAGATCTCTGTGTTAATTAATTAAATATCAGAAGACTATCCTCCACCAGAATTTCCCAGGAGAAATACCTACTGCTTTTTACTAAACTGATTCTTACTTTAGTAGCCAACAGAAAGAATTTAAAGGAATCTGAGCCCCTTTATAGATGAATTTAACATTATAGAGCAACTACTTTTTCAATAAAATATTTACTTTACCTGCCTGAGCACCGAAGGAGATTTTTGAATGACAATAAGAGCCTGGTGCTGACGCCCACCTCTGCAGTTTCCTTTGCAGCAGAACCCATGTGAGTGACTCGCCTGAAGCTGTGCTGTGTGAGAGGAGCTCCACCTGGGACAGAGGGACCCACATCCTTTACTCTATCATTTTAATCAGTTTTCTCTTCTTCAGGGCATTGCCCAAACATGTCAGAGTTTAATTCCTTAACAAAGAAGAATAATTTAGGCTGTTTCACTCATGGAAGTGTGGAAAACAAATTCTTGCTGTGGAAGCTGGAGTTTCTGCTGAGATTAAAGAAGCTTGGCCAATTCCCCTCTAAAGATCTAACCTAATGCCTCTTGCTGCTGTATTATTTTTGTCATGGAAAATTCATGTGTCCAATTGGCTTTGGTTTAGTGGATGACTGTTCAATTAAAAACACTTTTTAACATGTCACTTGGCTCTTCCCTTCCACAGTCCAATGTGTCTCAATTTCCATTTCAAATACAGCTCAGATCTGTCTAATCTTTTGCTTCTTCGACATTTTCAAGGAGCTGTAAATTCCACAATTTAATTAATGGGTCAGAGAGGCTGAGGTTTCTTCATGCAAAATAGAACTTTACAGTGATTAATTAAAATTGCTACCACAGTTCCAACTTGCTAGATAGACTTGAACATGGCATGTTCTGCTAAGGATATTGCAGAGTGCAAAACAAAGTGTGCTAAACTTAGGGGAGCAAAGGGAATGTGATTATTACAAATGAGGGAAGATTTTTTTTTTCCAATATGCAGAGACTAATTTTTAAAGGACACTGTCAAGAATTATGGTGTACTTAAATCTGATCAGCCTGAATATTCACTCTCTTGTGCTGTGCTGGCAGATGTCTGGTGCTCAGATGGCTTTTAACCACACACCATTTTACCTTCAAAACTGGAGGTAGAACAAAAATAATATTTATGCAAATTCTGTGGAGGAACAGTGCCTCATCTTGTCTCCACAAGCAGCTAAGTAATAAGAATTAATTTTCAGAGTTATGTTAAAATTCTTTTGGTACACAGAAGAAAGGAAATAAATTATTTTAACTGGAGATTCCATCGGATATGTTAGGAAGAAATGTTTTATTGTGTTGGAGGGACAAAAGTCTTCCATTTGTCACTTGCTTTATGAAACTCTAAAATGCTGCATGACTGAAAAGCAGGCAGGAGAGCTGCCTGGCAGAAAGGCATCTGGAGGTTGTAATAGACAGGCAGCTGAATATGAGCCAGCAGTGTGCCCAGGTGGCCAAGAAGGCCAATGGCATCCTGGCTTGGATTAAAAATGCTGTGGCCAGCAGCAGTAGGGAGGTGATTGTCCCCTCAGACTCAGCTTTGGTGAGGTCACAGCTCGAATATTGTGTTCAGTTTCGGGCACCTCAATACAAGAGAGATGTGGAGGTGCTGGAGCAGGTCCAGAGGAGGGCAACAAAGCTGGGGAAGGACCTGGAGAATAAATCTTATGAGCAGCAACTGAGGGAGCTGGGGATGGTTAGTTTGAAAAAGAGGAGGCTGAAGGGAGATGTCTTTGCTGTCTACAGCTACCTGAAGGGACATTGTGGAGAGGCTGCTGCTGGGCTCTGCTCACAGGTCATCAGAGACAGAACAAGGGGGAATGGCCTCAAGCTGAGGCTGGGAAGGTTTAGATTGGACATTAGGAAAAAGTTTCTCATGGAGAGAGTGGTCAGGGACTGGAATGAGCTGCCCAGGGAGGTGGTGGAGTCACCCACCCTGGGTATCTTTAAGGGTGGTTTGGATGTTGTTCTTAGGGCTGTGGTTGAAGGTGAATCTTGTAGAGTAGGGTTCTAGGTTGGGCTTGGTGATCCTGAGGGGCTTTGCCAACCTGCATGTGTCTGTGATTCTGTGTGATTCTGTGAACTTGAGGAAGGACATGCTGGTCTCTCCCACCTTGTTTGCTTGGATATTTAGGAGGGCATGTGCCCTCCTCAAGACACAAACTTCAGCTTTTGTGAAGTGATGACACAGTAATTAACATCATGGTTTGGTCAATGTGTGTTTAAAGGATGCTGAGACTTCCTTTGATTCTCTGTCTATGTCAGAACCACAATATCCTAGTGCCTGAAGAAGGATAAATCTAAATGCCTTATCTGTTTCCCTCTCAAGATGAATTATCTGTTTTCCTATCAAGGCAGTGTTCAGTTTGCGACTAGGGACCTAAGGACAAAACCTCAACAGATGATTGCATGGAGAAATGAAGCTAGAATACTGTCCTGAAGTTGTGGCTCTGGAGGTGATCTCAGGTCAGGGACTCCTTCACTGGGAATATTCCATCACTGTGCTCCAAATAGCTCAGCACTGCCCCAGCACACTCCAGTTCTGCACTGGAGTCATAAGTGCTCTGAGCTGGTCATGAGCCTCTAGCAGCACTGTCATTTAAGGATGACCCTTGTGCAGACTCCATTCTGTAAATCTGGAAGTGCCAAATGACCAAAATGCATTTTCCAGCACTTGCAGGACTCACTGTGCCAGTGCTAAGGCAGTATTCAGTTTATTAACACAATAACATCTGTAACATGGCTGTGATGTTGAAAGGGGAGTGAGATGAAAACCACATCTATTCCATGGGTTTCTTTTCCCACCTAGTATGGAAAGGCATGCTTAGAAAGAAAAAAAGATCTTAACTACTCTTCTGGGTCAAATTACAGGGTAGGAGGAGCTTATACCTATGTTCAGGACAGCAAGTGCAGAAACACTGATGCCAGAGGCAGTGTGATAGGAAGCACAAGATGCTGAAGTGGTAGAGTTCACCAACACAGTACTTCATTTCCAGATGCATTGTGCAGCCTGCCATTTGTGACTGCAGTCAGGAAGAAGTTTTAAACACTCTCTCCCAATCAGGATATGGGAAGTTAGGATGTTTCCACTCAGCACAGTGAAGGAAGCTCTGTGCAGAGATGGGAGATTACTCTTGGAAGTGTGGTAGTTCCAGTTTGGTGTGGTGTGGGAAAGAATGGCAACAGCAGCTAGAAATTAAGGGAACCAGCAAAATGGAAGATTTGGAGTTATTGTCAATGCAAGAGGTCTGTCATTTGCTGTGTGATTTATTCTCTTGTGCCTTTCAGTCTAGAAAATACAGCCATTTCACTCTTCAAAAGACCTTCTCTTGTGTTCCCAGTGAGAGGATTCCCTGGGAGAAACAGCAGGTGAGGTTCTGGCAGTGAATAAAAGAAGCAGTTCCCCTTTCTGCATTTCAGAAAACTCCACTACTCCCGTTTTCCTTCTTTCATCATACACACATCCTATTGCTCTCAGATCCGCCCTTCTGTTAAAAGTTTAAATGCTGATCAGCACGAGGTGACTTTAATCACCAGGCAAAGGGCACTGCCAAACAGCTTGCCCACTATGGTTCCTGCAGATGCTTTTCACTTTTCACATTTCACTTAAATTTAGAATTAACCCCACCAAGACCATCAATAGTGTAAGATCCACACCACAGAAGTACTGTCATGTGCTAAATGACTTAACAGTGCACCCCGAGTCACCAACAGACAGTAAAAGGTGCCAGCAGGTTCCCGACTCAAATTCTCCTTCAGGCCCCTTTGTTGCTGATTTTGAGTCCTGGGCAGTAGCGAGCAGCTGTGACTAGCACAGGGATGCTGAGGGCAGCGGAGATGCTGGGGGCAGTGGGGATGCTGTGGCAGGAGGGATGCTGAGGCAGCGGGGATGCTGGGGCAGTGGGTATGCTGAGGCAGCAGGGATGCTGGGGCAGTGGGGATACTAGGGCAGTGAGGATGCTGGGGACAGTGGGGATGCTGGACCCGTGGGGATGCTAGGGACAGTGGGGATGCTGAGGCAGCAGGGATGCTGAGGCGGTGGTGATGCTGGGGCAGCGGGGATGCTGGGGCAGTGGGGTTGCTGGGCAGTGGGGATGCTGGGGACAGTGGGGATGCTGGGGCAGTGGGGATGCTGAAGCAGCGGGGATGCTGAGGCAGTGGGGATGCTGGGCAGTGGGGATGCTGGGGCAATGGGGTTGCTGGGTAGTGGGGATGCTGGGCAGTGGGGATGCTGGGGCAGCAGCAGTGGGCGGCTGCCCTCGGTGCTGCGCAGACAAAGCGTGGAGGCTGTTTCCCTGCAGCAGCCGGCAGCAATTGCCATGACAACCAACAAGCTGATTACTCAATTACAGCGTTCCTTTTAAAAAGTGACATAAAGCCAAGGGACAACACTGCCTCAGCTTCCCGTGGTGCTTCATTTTCAAAGTGCCAAGCTACGTTTAACTTTTTTATGTACCTTGTGATTATGTTTGCCAACCCAGTTCTAGGTCTCTCTCTTTTTTTTTT
>WBNM01027213.1:26127-42889 GCA_013399055.1 Ramphastos sulfuratus | reverse complement strand
TTTTTTTTTTTTTACTATTATTATCATTATTATTATTTTATTCCCCCACATTCTTTGAAATGCCAAGGAAGTAAAAAAGCAACTTAAAACATACACTTTTGCTTGCTGCTGGAAAACATGCAGGTGCAATCAACACCCAGTGTAAAAGCCTTGCTGGCATGTGAGGAGTGTGACAAATGCACACTAGGGAAAGTGCTGAAGCCATGACCGATTTAGCAAACGTGCCAAACCTGCTCCAAGAAACCTCAGTGGACCTACCTATGCTGCAGTCACTGAAATAGAGCTGGAGTCACTGAAATGGAGCTTCAGTCACTGAAACTGAGCTGTCTCTTCATGCTGTGCATCCTTCTTTATACCTAACACGGTCACAGAATCACAGAACACATCATTAGGGGTTGGAAGGGACCTCAAAAGATCATCAACTCCAACCCTCCTGCCAGAGCAGGAGCTTCTGGAGGTTCCAGCCATGCTGTTCTTGGAGCTGAAGTGGTTTTCGTCTGTCTGTGTATGTAGATTACTGGGTATTTTTCTACAACTTCAGGAGGAAAAGACCNGGGCAGAATCCCCTCCCTTGCCCTGCTGCCCACACTGCTCTTGCTGCAGCCCAGCACACAGTTGCTGTCTGGGCTGCACTCACACTGCAGCCTCATCTTGAGCTTTTCATCACCCCAGACCCCCAGGTCCTTTTCCTCAGGGCTGCTCTTAGCCATTCCCCACCCAGCCTGGATTTGTGCTTGGGATTGTGCCTACCCAGGTGCAGGACCTTACACTTGGCCTCACTGAATGCTTGTGATGCTGGGTTTTGTTCTTCTGTTTAAGTCAGATTTATAACAGCAGCTATGCACAAACTGAGAGATGCATTTGGTTTTCATAGGCCTATAACTGTTTTCATGACACCTTAAGGATCACCTGGTCAAGATCTTCATCATGTTGGACAGAGACATCCTATATAAACATAACTGAGCAGCCAGATTGATGTCAGGGAGGAAAATATAAGCACAGAGACAGAAAGTAGCTTGCTTCTGACCTTGCCTCAATTCATAGGATTAGAATAATTTAGGTTGAAAAAGACATCTACAGGTAATCTGATCAAACTTTCACTCAAAGCAGGGACAAATTCAAGGTTAGAGCTACTTTCAAAGTTAGTAAGCCTTTTCCAGACAGGAAATAGGACAGCTCAGGATCTTTTCCAGATAGGTCTGGAGTATCAACATGGGCAGGTATGCCCCAGACTCTCTGGGCCAATGTTCCAAGGATTTACCACCCTCACTGCTCTGAGTCTACTCTGTCTAGCATCTTTCTTGCACAGCAGTGTTTTGCTGTAGGTCTGCTTTAGAAAATCATGGGAACCTCTCTTACATATCTTCTCATGGCAATGTTCCAGAATGAAACTGTTTTCACATCTGCCTCCAAAATTAGGTAGCCAACTTGAGACAACTCTTGGATTCTGCAGGGAGCTGTCCCGAAACAGCAGCGCTATTTAAAGTGCTCATTCATGAGGCAAGTCAAGAGCAGACAAAGGATTTGAAACCCATAAACCCTGTAAAGGACTAGGGACTACTCATTCTGTTCTAAAGTAATGCCTGGATTTGTTAGAAAAGTTTTTTTAAAGTGGTTTTCACTTCTTTCTGAAGCTGCTGAGAGGTTCAGGGTGTAAGCAGACTGTGAATTTGCAGAGACAGATTAGCAGGATTATTGTCACCATCCCAACAATTTCTTGATAATGTTTTCATCAGCTCCTCTTTCCTCTCTGAGTCTGGAACATCTCCCCAGACAGGAAACCAACCCCTTCAGCCCTCATGACCTGAGCCTGGATTCACTTTCTATGTCCCAAGGAAGAGTCTCCTCACAGTCACGTTTTCAGCATTTCAGCATTCACACTGTAGGAGAAGAAAGGTCTGAAGATGTAATTGCTGAGGAGTGGTGTGACACAGCATCACAAGGTGTGTTTCTTACAATATTCAGTCTCTCTCTATCCTTGATTACATTTACAAAAGAGTCAGTTTTTTTCCCCCAAACCCCTGTCACTTTCATTAATAAGGGGAAACAAAAACCTTCTTTCAGTCATGTATGGGTGGAGAGGCAAAGCTGTCAAACCTGCACATGGGTGGAGAAGTTGCTTGAGTACAGAAAGTGCTTCTGCCTATGTGGGGAAGAGGTTAGATTGTCTCAAAGAGTTCAAGCTATGGGTGACAATTCACTTCTAGGAAAGAAATTCCTCTCCAGCCACTCCTTTTCCACTTTGGTCACTTTAGACTCAGGTCACCTCTCCACATGCTGCTGTTGAAGAAGAATAAAGGTTGCTTAAATCTCAGCTCCCTGAATCTCATAGCACACTTCAAAGGCATTCCCAGCATTGCTTGTCCTTCAGTGTTCTCACACCATGGGATCCAGCTGAAAGTATAGCATTTAAATTTAGCACTGGCTCCAGCCAGGCTGATGGGAGAAATGCAGAGTTAATGACTGGTGAGTCATTTGCTGAGGCTTCACCTGAAAAGGCAGAGAAGGAGCTGCTGGGACAGAAATTCAGGGCATGACTGACTTGTCCCCATGAGCTCTTGCTCACACAAAGCCATATTAGCTCTCCTCTCCCCACACAAATGCACACACACTAAATGCACAGGCCTTTCCTCTAACCAGGGCTTGCTTGAGTACTGGTCTTGGGATGGAAAATCAGCCAGGCTGGGGAGTTTGATGTCCTTAGTGAACACTAGATTGTGGGTGACAAGTAGACATCTAGACTGTAATCTGGATCCACTCTTGAGTTCTAGAAATTCCTGAACTGTAGATGGTGAAGAGCTAGGAGAATTTACCAAGGAAAAGATCATTCTAACTTTGTTGCCCTCTTTATGCTAAGCACTCACTACTGTCCACCGTCAGAGTTTACCAAAGAAAAGATGATCCTAACTTTGTTGCCCTCTTTATCCTAAGCACTCACTACTGTCCACCATCAGAGATTACCAAGGAAAAGATCATGCTAACTTTGTTGCCCGCTTTATGCTAAGCACTCACTACTGTCCACCATCAGAGATTACCAAGGAAAAGATCATGCTAACTTTGTTGCCCGCTTTATGCTAAGCACTCACTACTGTCCACCATCAGAGATTACCAAGGAAAAGATCATGCTAACTTTGTTGCCCGCTTTATGCTAAGCACTCACTACTGTCCACCATCAGACACAGGGTATGATGACCTTATCTACTCAGAATGTTATTTGTGCAGAGCTAAGCAGCAGGTGCTCTGTAGGGAAAAACTGAGAGCTCCTTTAGTCTAGGAGAGTGGAAGGAGCTTTGTCATCTCTCCCCAAAGACTAGAGCCATCACCCAAGGTCCAACCCATTCAAGGAACGTTACTGAAGTCAGATGGGTGTATGACCCTTTGTGGTTCTCCCAGATCCTCATAAATTGATTTGTCTGGGGTATAAACAGCTACAATATGTGGAGAGGAACAGAAAAACACAGGCTATGAACTGTTCCTGTTGTATTTGCCCCTGCCACGTCCTCCTTCAACATTTTTAAGCTACACCACAGTCCTCCTCAGTGAGAGGATTGATTGAAATGCTGATTATTGCAGCATTATTTGCTTTGCAAGCTGCATGTGGTATTTTATTTCAAAGCTATGAAAGTATAATCTGATTCTCTAACCCCTGGGAAAGATTAGCTGAAGACACACTTTGCCAGTCATCTCATTTCACTATGTGATAGAGTTGTCAACCTGGTGCTGTGCAGACAAGAGAGCTGCCCTGCCAGCCATCTGTGGGAGATGGTGCAAGATGTCACTTGCACAGGTGTTTGTCAAGAAGGTAGGGACAAGTTCAGAGCACCAAATTGCTGCTTCCTGCTCCTTATTTAATGAGTTAGCTTCTCAGCCAAGCATGCTCTAGAATCTTCGCTGACTTTTGGGGTGCTATAGGATGTGTAGGAATGTGAGCTGGGTGTTTAAAGTGTGATGGAATGAACTCAGGCAGAAGGAATCTTGGTATTTCAGACAGCTGTGCATAACTGTAACTTGTCCCTTTGCCTTCTCCTCTGAGAAGCAGAGCTGGGAATCCAGATCTCACTAATAATGGCCATGCACATATATGCCCCAAAAGGCAGCTGGGGAAATAATGTATATGATGTGCAGTATTTGAAAGGGGCTGTGTATATCAGAGTGCAATCTTATCTCCTCTTGGAGCCTGAGGCAGAGAGAAGAGCATTTTCCAAAGCACTAGCAGCAAGCTAAGGAGGATTCAGGCTGCAACAGCCAAGCTGCCATTTGATATATGTTTGCATCACCATGCATTGGGAATGCACTTGCTTTCAATTGGTTTGTTGAACAACAGTCCTCAGATGTGATGCATCTTTTGTGAGCAGACTAAGTTGTTTCCTCTCTCTCACTCTTGCCTTTATCCCTTCCCTTTAGCCTCAGTGGTGGCTTCTTCTTGCTGTGAAAAAAAACCAAAACAGATTAAACAGAATCATCATTTCTTTTTTCTTCTCCCTCTATTTATCTTGCAGACACTAATGATAAATCACTTAGGGGATCCATTCTGTGTGCACCACAGCTGTGCATCTGCAAGTTTTCTCAGCACATCATTATTCTCTTTCATGGTCATAAAGCCATTCTTCTGAAGACTTCTCCTGAGGATGATCAAGCATGATGCTGGATGAGATCAGCAGAGGCCTCAATTTTCATTTATTCTCTATAGTTTTGTTTTTTTTTTTACTTTATTGATATATTTTTGAGCAACTGGGGTTTAGACAGTTTAATAGACTGGAAAAATAATTGAGAGAAAGATCCCAATACCTTTTCCCCCTCTAGAGACTGTCCTGGTTTCAGCTGGAATAAAGTTAATTTTCTTCCTAGTAGCTGGCATGGTGATGTGGGAGGAATTTAGGATGAAAATAGTGTTGTTAACACATTGATGTTTTAGTTGCTGCTAAGCAGTGCTTATTTTAAGTCAAGGTCTTTCCAGCCTTTCATAATGCCCTGCCAGTGGAGCCTGGGAGTGCACAAGGAGGGGACACAGTAAGGACAGCTGACTCCAACTGACCAGAGAGGAATTCCATACCAGATGATGTCATGGGCAGTATATAAACTAGAGGGGGCTGACCAAGGGACTCACTTAGGAACTGACTGAGCATTTGTCAACAAATGTTGAGCAATTCTATTGGGCATCACTTGGCTTTTACTATTCTATTATTATTATTATTCCCATTAGCATTATTTTCTTCCTTTTTTGTCCTATTATATTGCCTTCATCTTAATCCACAGGTTTTACTTTTTCATTCAGTTCTCTCCTCCATCTCACTGGATTGGGAGAGTGAGCAAGCAGCTGCATGGAACTGAGTTGCTGGCTGGGGGTAAACCAGGACAGGGACACAGGAGTCATTTCATTAGAGCCCACGGTGGTGAAGAACTTCACAGTGTTCTTATTAATGCTCTTGTTTGTGATAACAATTGTAAAGTCAGAATTCAAAGAGGAGAAGTGATTCCTGTTCTCATCTGGGATACCCTTGGGGTGAAATGGGACTGCTGTCAGCTATCACAGACAGGAACNCCAGCTTTCTTGTAGCCCCCTTCTGATACTGCAAGGCCACAATAAGGTCACCTGGGAGCCTCCTCTTCTCCAGACTGAACAGCCCCAACTCTTTCAGTCTGTCCTCATAGCAGAGGTACTCCAGCACTGCTCAGTGTTCTCTTCTCCAGACTTAAAAAGCCCCAGGTCCCTCAGCCTCTCCTCATCAGGCAGTGCTCCAGTTCCCTGTTTGAACAGCTAAAGCAACAGCTTAACTTTCCATGCAGCTTGCAGTGGATGAGCACTTGCAACTCACAAGCCTGAGGTGTGGCTTCATGGAAGTGCTCAGGAGCAAGGAGCAACATGAGGACCTGGAGGGACCACAATCATGGTCTGCAGCCACAGCATGCTGTCACAGAACAGCACAGAGCTCCACCAGCTGCCCAAAACCCACATCCTGTTTCTTGGTCTGTGAGGTCAAACACATCTGCAAGTCATTAAAATCCTCAGTCTGCAAGTACACAATGTTTCAGTCTCTACTCCTCACGATATTCATTATGGATTGGGACCTGGAGTCGAGTTTGCCTCTCCTGGTTTATTAAATGAACTGCTCAGCTTGCCCCTGCGTCAGTGCTGTACAGGTGCTGAATTTCAATCCAACATCTAGTCCATTGGGTATTGAAAGACCAAATTCTTTGGCATTTCTCTTGAAATATGTTCAGTGAACCTTCCTATGCTCACTGAAATTGAGATTTGTCTTTACCATATAGTTCACGATCAAGGGAACGGAGCCAATGTCTAATTTATCTTACCAAATAAGGCTTTCCTTTTTATATATCTCTGTTTAATTGCTATAATATATATTGATCTTAGGCAGATGTAATATATGTTTTTATTATCTCCATTACAAAAGGGTGTGATTACCATACAGTGACAGAGAGATTAATATCCTCTTTGTCCTTCTCCAGGTAAAGACAGCACCAGACACCTGCTTGCAAAATTCTGGCAACTCCAATTTCCCATTATTTCCTCCACTTCAAGTGCTATTAAAACAAAGAGCAATGAGATCCCTGGAAATGGGGAATCAGAAAATACAGCCCTGCTTGAGGGTGTTGAGTTTCATTTTACAGCCTCATTACAGCTATTGCCCTGTACATTAATTTGTGCTGTGTTGGGACATTTCCTCTGCTCTTGTTAAATCGTTATTAGCAGGAAATGCCCTCTATAAACCTGGCACAACAATCCTGTCAAAGACAACAGATATCAGCAAATACTGATGTCTTGACCTGTGTAATGGCCTGTGATTCAGCTTCCAAAACTGTGCACATCAACTGTCCTTCATAAGCTCTTCATTGGAGCTTCTGTAACTTCTGAAGCAAATGAAGAACCAACAACAGCCACTCCTAATTCGCAGAAGTTACTCCTAGGATGTCACACAACAAAGGCGTGGAAAAGGAAAGAGGAATCATCTTCTTTGGTTCAGTAGAAGCCTTGAAGTAGTACCTATTCACCCAGGAGACCTTCACATGAAGCAGCACTGTCCTGGTAGGGCATAAATCCTGCCAGGCCAGTTTAAGCCTTGCTCTCCTCCTCCTGTTGCAGGTCCAGGAGTTGAGTAGAATGAGCAAACAATGGAGTAGCAAAGCCTTGAGGGCTCAGAGCTTAGCGCTATGTGTCAGGTGTCTTGTGCTGCCCCTCAATGTGCCTGTGTGGTCACAGGAGGCACAAAGATTTTAATTCCTCAGCCAGAGCAATGCTGCTAGGCCTATTGGCCAGTTTGACCTTCAAAATGCTGTATTTAATGGGAGATGATTTAGAAACTGCAGCCCTTTCTGCACTGACCCTCCACCCACAGCTCCATTCGTGGCTCCTTAACTGGCGATGGCAGCAGCCACCTGTTTGCAGCTTGTACTGGCTGCTTAGCAGCAGCTCAGCTCTTCTCTCCTTCCCTCTGCCTGGAATATTTTGTATTTTACCCTGGGATCTTTATTGTGAGTTTTGGAAGCCTCCTTGTACAGGAAACTTACTCAGGGACCAAAGAGTCATGAGTACATCTGCTGGAGTTAATGCTAAGGCTCCATAAGCTGAGTTAGAATTGTTCCTGTTTTCACCTTCCTATTTTCCAAGTTCTGATTGTTTAAACTGTTGAATTCTGTGTTCATAAATACCCTTTGTGCAACTACTTCCTGTCGACTGAAGATCAAAAGAATCTCTGGGAATTTTCCCCAAATTTTGAATATTAATAATGAACAATTAATATCCATACAGAAATTAATATTCATTATTCATGACAGCTCATTAATTTCTACAACAAGCACCTAATGTACTGAGTGCTGCACACACACAATCTATTGCAAGTGGAGTAATATGGACCTCAATAGATAGTTACTTAGATAGGAACCCCTGGAATTGAATTGACCTACAGAGCCACCTGCCTCAAATGAGAAGAGTCTTGAGATTGGTTTTTTGTCTTTCCAGTTGTTTCAGTCTATTTTTGTCACGTTGTGAGAATACAAATACAGCTGGAGCAAAGGTGAGAGTCCTGCCTCTCCCTTCAATCAGCTTTTAATACATAAAGCTGGACAAGAACACTGCATCAAAATATTTCCCATGTGTCAACTCCTCTGATGGCTTCAGATGGCAACACTAATGAGTGGACATCCTTCATGCCTCTGGAACAGCAAGATACCCCTAGGAATTATTTAGGGACTTTCTCCCAGGAATATTGCTCTGTGTAAAGTCAATATTCTATCCACTTGTCCAGTGGGAATATTGCTTATGACAGTTTTATACAGCTGTGGTATTACAGCTGTTTATCTTCAAACTCCTCAGATGATGCTGTGTCCTTATGTGTCCTATATCCTTAAGCAATCTTGGCCTCTCCTTCCATTCTTTAGGAGAGAGAGGAGGAGAAGCTAAATCTGTGACCCTGGGGAGATTGTCTGTGCAACCAACATTTAGAAACTGAGATGAGACACCTTGGAAGATGTCTTCACTACCTCATAGGTATTTTCCACAGCACCAGTTCAGCTACAGGGATCTAGATCCCAGACAAGCTAATACCTTGCTGAGACTGCCAGCAGTTCCTTTAGCAGATCACTTGGGTTTAGCTCATTAGTTATGCAAGTATCTGTGCATGTAACTGTTTAAGATGGGGTTTTAATTGTAGAAGTAGTCTAACTTTGCAAAGATGTAAGTGCAGAAGTTGCTAAACCTCTTTAACTGATGTCTTGGTTGATGAAAGCTCAACATGAGCCAGCAATGTGCACATGCAGCCCAGACAGCAATCAAGTGCTGAGCTGCAGCAAGAGCAGTGTGGGCAGCAGGGCAAGGGAGGGGATTCAGCCCCTTTACTCTGCTCTCCTCAGACCCCAGCTGCAGTCCTGTGTGCAGTTCTGGAGCCCCCAGCACAGGAAGGACATGGAAGTGTTGGAGTGGGTCCAGAGGAGGCCACAAAGATGCTGAGAGGGCTGCAGCAGCTCTGCTCTGAGGACAGGCTGAGAGAGTTGGGGCTCTGCAGCCTGGAGAAGAGAAGGCTTCCAGGAGACCTTGGAGTGGCCTTCTGGGATCTGAAAGGGGCCTGCAGGAGGACTGGGGGGGGGACTATTGACAAGGTCTTGTAATGACAGGATGAGGAGCAATGGGTTTGAACTGGCAGAGGGGAGATTGAAACTGGATGTTAGAAAGAAGTTGTTTGCAGTGAGGGTGGTGAGGCAGTGGCACAGGTTGCCCAGGGAGGTTGTGGCTGCTCCCTCCCTGGAGGTTTTCAAAGCCAAATTGGATGAGGCCTTGAGTGACCTGCTCTAGTAGGAGGTGTCCCTGCCTATGGCAGGGAGTTGGAACTGGATGAGCTTTGAGGTCCCTTCCAACCTAAACCATTCTATGATTCTATGTCAATGTTTAGGAAGAGTACTCAGCACTTACTACAAAGTTATCTCTCCAACAGAGCCTACCAATATTTTGGGAGCAGTGGTAGTTTTCAATTCCTTTTGCTATGTTTATGTTATATTTGCAACCACTTACACAAGTGTGAGAGTCCCTATCTGGTGCCAAAAAGACTTTTTCATGTTTTTAGAAAATGTTCAGTGTTTTCTCACTGTTTCCAGATTATTTGTCTCAGATCAAGGCCAACCTTCCAGTGATCCACTTTCAGCTTTTGACAGTCAATTTTCTACCTACAGAAAGACTTCAGAGAGAGGTAGGAAAGTAGGATTTTTTTTAATGACATAATTGTGTGACAGTTAAATATGCTGGGACAACACATTTAACATCTGTGTCCCCTGTCTTCCCCTGGGAATGTCATCACTGGGTAACAGGACAGTGAGATGCTAAATTGGAGATCTATCTTTGCAAAACTAAGAGGAATTGGGTTGCTCCAGGAAGCCTCAAGTCCTGACAGACTTGGCATGAGATTCCTTCCTTGTGGTTCCTTCTGCAGGTCTTGGAAGCTTCTATTAGAAATGCCAGATCTGTGCAGGGGAAAGAGAACAAGGGGTTTTTAAGTAAGGTGAGGAGAAGAAAATAAGAAAATATTTCATCTTCTTTAATGGTAACTTCATTATATCTTCTTGTTCCAGTAATTGCAGGTTTAACTCAAGATTTTCCCATTTTGCAGCCTCTGGAGAGGCTGGGAATTTAATAAACTGTTAGAAAAATACCAAATGATGGAGGCAAAAGGTGAAATTAGCACTTGGATACACTTCTTTCAGCTAAACTGTGCGGGATCAAGGGGTCACTCAGCAGAGATAATTACTAATTAAGCTTGGAGGGGCAGCCAGGCAAACACCTTTGCATTGCACTGGGTTGCCAATTGATTACAACTTCAGCCCTTGATTAAACTTCAGAAATGATTAATTGATTAATACTTGCACACTGGCCAAAACAGACAAGAAGGAGGGGGTGCTGCAGTAAGGCCATGACATTCATCTCCAGGTGATCTTCAGAGCTTGAAAACTTTGCAGCTTTGTCATGGGCCCATTTCTGGTGTTTCCATTAATGGCAGTACAGGAGCAGGATGAGCTCCTGGCTCAGGTACTGAAAAGGGAATCAAACAATGGGAGTTCAGCACTGCAAAAGACTTTGATCTCTCTGTCTTCTTTCATTCATCACCTGTAAAGTGATAAAGAACAATTGTTTTCTACAAATACCCATGGGCAGGGTTTCTTGCAGCACAGATTCATACACAAGACAAATTTAAGGCTAAAGGGATCCTACTGAAGCTTTCAAATTCTGCAATCAATCATCATAGAATCAGTAAGGGTTGGAAGGGACCACAAGGATCAGCCAGTTCCAATCCCCCTGCCATGGGCAGGGACACCCTACCCTAGAGCAGGCTGCCCAGAGCCTCATCCAGCCTGGCCTCAAACACCTCCAGGGATGGAGCCTCAACCACCTCCCTGGGCAACCCATTCCAGGCTCTCACCACTCTCATGCTGAAGAACTTCCTCCTCATGTCCAGTCTGCATCTCCCCACCTCCAGCTTTGCTCCATTCCCCCTAGTCCTGTCACTACCTGATAGCCTAAAAAGTCCCTTCCCAGCATTTTTTGTAGCCCCTTTCAGATCCTGGAAGGCCACAATAAGGTCATCTGTATAAGATGTTGTATAAGATGTGAAGACATGAAGACATCCTGTAACAGTACTGAGTCACAGATTTTTAAGACCAGGGAGTATGATCAAGTCTGAAACTGCCTCTAAACATGCACCACAATTTATATAATGTAATAAAGATATAACTACCAAACTATTCATTTGAAACAAAAACCTTTCATNTAGTATAAAATTATATAATAATTATTATACTGTAATAATATTATTATTACTAACAGTAATATTGTTATTATTATTATTATTATTATTATTATTATTATTATTATTATTATAACATAAATATTTATTTATTTTAATCTAGTGTTTTGGTATGCATTTCTGAAAGCACAAATGCAAGCTATGACAGACAATCACTGAGAACAAATATTCCATTTCCATGCTTCTCTGCAGACCACATAGCCTCTGTTTACTTATTTATGTGAGATTGGTTAGTAAGGACCATTTGAAGCTTTAAGCACCTCTCCAAATCTGCTAAAATATAGAAAATAAGAACTTCAGTCACAATATCTCTCCAAATCACAATTAGGGCACTTTTTGTCCCAAACACATCTGCCTCCAAACTATGTTCTACCTCACCACAAAAACCCCAACTAGTAATGAATAACTGAATTTGCTCAAGGGATCATTTCTACCTTATGTAAATTATAATTACTTCACTATGAAGGAGCAATGCATTGAGGTTTAAATATTGCTCCCCCAGCTGGAAAAGCACATTCACTTTGCAATGGGTTAACATCTGCTTACAATTAAATACTGAAACATTCATTAGTATGTTCTGGCTAGCAGATAATTCTGCCTAGTCACGTTCAAAGAGCATCACAATGTTCAAAGAGCATCACTATGTTCAAAGAGCATTGCTGTTACGAAGTAGACAGATGCAGTTGGCAGTCCCACGGGGGAAGTGTGTTAAAACAAGACCTCCTCATTAAATGGTGACTCACAAGGAGCCCTTGGGGAGAATGCTTGAAGGTGATACAGTCACCATAGAGAGTTTGGATGTATAATGATAGGGTAGACACAAAGCATCAGCTTTCCTGGCTGAACTGAAAGCTGAATTTAAGGTGAAGCTTTTGCTGGTGGACTGGATCCCAGCTGCCAGGCAGCAGAAGCATCCTGACAGATGGTTAGCTGGGTGACACAGAATGGCCAAAATATTTTAAACTCATCTTATGCATACACTTTCTCATTTCTATTCTGTATTGGCCTGACAGTAAGGTGATTTCAGAGCAAGTGGCAAATAATAAGGTGCTGGAGCATTAAAACCTGGTTTATTATGGCTTTTTTGAGGTACCACAGGGCTGAGTGCAGGGATGTCAGGACACCCCAGGGAGCTGGTAACTAATTCTAAGCAATGCAGTTTTCCAGCTCCCCAGGTATGGAAGCACATATCTGTGTGTGATAACACACACCTCTATCACCACCAGTATCCTTCAGCCCAAGGCAGGGGAAAAGTGATTATCCAGGATTCAGTCCTTCAAATACTGATGTGACTGGACTGTAAGGACAGTGGAGTGAGACAACTCAGAGTAAAGCCTCATCTCCCTCTTGTTTAAAAGAAGGGGTCCAGGACTGCTGACCAGGGCAGTCTCCTTCTTTCCAGCACATAGAGCACAGTCTGTGAGTCAGTGCTGCTGGATTTTGCCTGCATCCCTCTCTTGCAAGTTTTCCAGTTTCCACTGTTCTAATCTTGACTTAAATTCCTTTTGATCTTCAGTCTACAGGAAGTAGTTGCACAAAGGGTATTTATGAACACAGAATTAAACAGTTTCATCAGAACTTGGAAAATAGGAAGGTGAAAACAGGAACAATCTAACTATGCTTATGGAGCCTTAGCATTTACTCCAGCAGATGTACTCACAACACTTTGATCCCTGAGTAAGTTTCCTGTACAAGGAGGCTTCCAAAATTCACAATAATGATCCCAGGGTAAAATACAAAATATTTCAGGCAGAGGGAAGGAGAGAACTGAGCTGCTGCCAAGCAGCTAGTGCAAGCTGGAACTCACAAGAACTTTACAATGATTTTTTTTTTAGCACAAAACCTCAAAATTATTTAAAATCTCTGGAAAATCAACACCTGAAGTTGAATGAGGTTTACAACCACATCCCTAGGAAAGAGGTTATCTAATAATGTCTCCAGCTAGACAGTTTCTTGGCCTGTAAGAAAAAAAAAATGCCCTTTTTGGATGCAGTCTATGCTAAAGTACTCTGAAAGCAATCACCTTCTCTGAGCAGAACTATGGCTAAGGGTGTGCTAGAAACCGACGCTGTGAACTCTGAATCAAAGATTTTCTTTCAGGGAGACTGATGTCCTTATTTAAGAAAACTGTGTAGAAAATTAAAGAAAAAGTAATTTTCCACAGAAGGTAAGGAGAAGTGAGGAATAAATCCAATTTGGTGACAATTAGTCCTTCAGCACCTGAATGAAATGGGAGCAGGCCTGTATTATATGGCTCTCTGGGATGCTACTCAACCCAGCACCAACCACATTGAATTAGGAATAGTGCCCTACTCGTCTCAGTGTAAGGATGTATGAGCTAGATCCTTCTCTCATTAAATAAGGGGATTTGCTCTTGTGCCATGCTGGCTGCAAAAGAGATTTACAGCATTGCACAAGGATTTTTGGCAGAATTAAAGGAGGAGAGCACCCAGCAATCATAGAATCATAGAATCATAGAATGGTAAGGTTGGAAGGGACCTCAAGGATCATCCAGTTCCAACCCCCTGCCATAGGCAGGGACACCTCCCACTAGTGCAGGTCACTAAAGGACTCCTCCAACCTGGCCTTGAACACTTCCAGGGAGGGAGCAGCCACAACCTCCCTGGGCAACCTGTGCCAGTGTCTCACCACCCTCACTGCAAACAACTTCTTCCTAACATCCAGTCTAAATCTCCCCTCTGCCAGTTCAAACCCATTGCTCCTTGTCCTGTCATTACAAGACCTCGGAAGGGCAAAGGGTCTCCTCATCACAGGCTGAGTTCAAGAAGACAAGAAAATATTTCATCGTGGGGACATGCTGCAGAGACTCCAGTGCTGAGTTTCCAAAGTTTCCAGTGTTGAGACTAGCTCTGGAAACAACACAGGCAGTGTGTTCTTGGTTTTCACGACCCAGACAGGTCTTTGTGTTGCAGTGTTGGTTGGTACACCTGTGGCAGCATTCTCACACCTGGCTCAGGGGAATATATAATGAAATAAACAACAACAAGAACAACAAGAAAAAAGAGGTCCTGAATTTCCAATACACATCTCTAACTTGCAGCAGCAGATCCTTTAGGTGAGTTTGGAAAAGCACATCTCAATGCTCACCCCAGGAGAAGCTGTCCAGCCCCTTTGTTTCTTTCCCTCTTAGTGAAAGCTGCAGACATCCACTCAGCAATTTACTGTGATTTTGTGTCCTAATTACACCATAATATTATCTTTAGGAAAAATAGACCTGCTGCAAGTCTAGAATCAGTATTCCTCCTACACTTCTCCCTAGTTACTTTCCCTGCAGCCACACTATCTTTCTCTCTCCCTCACTCTCTTGCTTTCTGCTTTGTTTTGGGCAGGAGGTGTTGTTTTGTTTTTTTTTCCTCCCAGCCAACACTGAATGGAACTCTCTGCTTTTCCTGTTCTATACTGAAAAGAAGAAATCTTCAGCAAAAATAGAGAGCAGCCAAGTGTGAGAGGACAGGTGAAAATACTCCTGACAAGGCTACAGTATAAAAGGGAGGAGGGGAGGAAGAGAGGAGAAGGAAAGGTCTGTGGTAATGGGTTGGACTTGATGATCTTTGAGGTCTCTTCCAACCTTGCTATACTGTGATACTGTGATACTGTGAAAGCTTTGGTACTTAACAAAGGATGCTCCTGGAAGAAGATTCTGCATGTGTGTTACACTGGCTTGAATGTGGGTGTGAGAGTGTGAGCTGGGAGAGACAGAGCAAAGAGAGTTCTGCATTGGTGTGTGTTGGAATTATGGGGAGTGGGGGCACTTCCCTAATTCTAGAATCAGGAGACTAACTGAGCCTTAAACCTTCAAGAATGCAGAAGGTTTACTAGGAAGAGCCTTGTCTTTTGATTCCTGTCTTGTGTGTGGAGCTGCTGATGTGCAGCTGACCTCCTCTCACCTACACCAAGTACATAGTGCAGCTGAGCTCTCCACACGCCCTAAACCCAACAAGACCAGGAGGCTTCAGGCTTGCTGCCACATGCAAGAGGCCTAGCCAGAAATTTCAGATGTCCTCCTCTGATGTCTGAGCATGAATGTAAAAATTCCTCTGACTCTGACCAGAGGAGATTTCTAGATGGAAATCAAAATGTCCAAGGAACCCAGATGCTTGCTGAGATTGCTGTGCAGGACATGCCAGGTCTGAGCAAGTCTGGGCCCTCTGCCTGGCATACTGGCTGTACCTGACCTTCTGGACCAGCAGCACATCTGGTGAGCTGCTGTGTTTATTGGATCTCTTCTAAGCTTCACACCTCTTTAGATATTAGCAGCATAGACTCACAACTGGATATAATTGTTAGCTGTGCGAGATGTTATTCTACTCTCTAGATCCCATTGTCACCTTTTAATATTTGAGGGGTGCTGCCTGTCTCTGAGCCCCTGAGACTCCCACTGCTGCCCCAGCCATATGTGAACTATCCTCCTTGCCCTGATTCTGCAAGCATCAAACAACTGAATTACTCAGAGCAATTGCTCATGCCCTTCTCTTGATGTGTGCTTTGATCTTGCAAAATGCTTTGTGAATTGAATGTCTTGTCCATTACCTTCAATCTAAATTAACTGATGCAATGACAGCTAAAGAGTTGCTTTAGGGGATTTTTCTGTCTTTCTTTTTTTATTGTTTTTTTTTTTTTTCCAAGGGAAGGGGACCTTTTTTTTTTTTTTTCCTCTATCTTGGGTGTAGTGCTCTAGAATTGAATTCACCACATTGCTCTGATGAGTTACTGGTATAGAAAAGATAGATCAATAATAACTTCTGCCAAGAGGAAAAGTTGAGCCATAAGACAACAATATGATCTTCTATTTTTTTTTTTGTAAAGGGGGATTTGCCTCTCCAGCCAGGCTGTCACTAGTAGCTGAGCTGTAAAGCTAATCTATAAAGCTAATTTAGGTACATCTGGGTGAGCTGGTAGCAAATTGTTACACCTGTATGATACTGCAGAATTGCTGTTGTGTCTTAAGGAATGAAGCCAAGAGGTTGGGAAGCTTTTACCTTTTTATCAGCCACAATTCTGGTGCCCTATGCCTTTGCAAAGCATGTGTTAGGAAAGGTAGTAGCATCATTTTTGTATTTCTTCCTTGCAGTGAGTTTCCTCAATGTAAGTACAACCATGAGAGCAAATCATCTCTCCTAAAGGGGTATCTGGGTACTTTTCAAATACTATTCCAGAGGGAAGCCAAATAGCAAACACATTTTCTTTTTTTTTTTTTTCAGACTTCAAATGCCCATCAACCCTTAGAAAAGTATCTTATTTAGCTCATTATTAGTAACCTGGATGTTAGCTTGGGCTGCTAAATGAATCAGTAGAAAAATACTGTGTGTGTACTCCAATTCTTTGATGTTTCAATTCATCCAAGCGTTTAAGAACTGTCAAACAAAATCCACTCTATTCGAGGGAACATATTCATTGAAAGATTAAATTAGGTGCTTCAGAGAAGCCCCCTTCCC
>WBNM01027213.1:0-26096 GCA_013399055.1 Ramphastos sulfuratus | reverse complement strand
CCATTGCAGTGGAGAGTTATTTTATGCTAACAAATAACTACAGTGCTTTTATAACAAGACCTGGAGGCATGTGATTTCAACTGACTGCACAGCTCTGCTCTGTGAGTGCCTGCACTTCTTTCTCTCCAGGTTGATGAAAGAGCAAATAGTGGTTGATGAGGAACAAAGTTGTTCTCTTAAGCATTTTTAAAAGATTTTGTAGTGTTTCAAAGACTGTCTTCAGAGTGGTTACCCTGATCTGCACCTTTGGATGCCTTTCCATTTGCTACCTTTGAAGCGCTGAGAGGTTAAGGTGCCTCTGCAGCGCCAAAGTTTTGTGCCCACGAAATGGGATCTCTCTGTGCATCTGTCATGGTAGGCCTAAGCAGGCCAAAATAGGCTTATCCATGTCCTGGCTTGCCCAGACATGTTTTTCTGCTCTCCCTCTCTCTGTTTTGGGGAGAAGCAACTGCAGGAAAGAGGACAAAGAACCTGGAGCCACTGAGTGTGGGGACCATGACAATTTGCAGCCTGTGGTAAACAAGGTACACAAGCTCAGCTTGTGCCTGCCTTGTGCAAGACCTGTGTGCTGCCCTAAAAAGGGTAAAGCAAGCCTATGGCTTCACCTGATATGGTCAAGCTTGGCTAACTGCCATTCTGATTGGCTGTTCTGTGTCCAAAGGCACATTGGTCTCGGGCCATAATGATAAAAGGAGATGAGCAGATGGCACAATGTGCTTTGCCATTGTATCTGTGTGCTCAGCCATTGTACCTGCTCTCTACCATTATATTTGTGCTGCTTTATATCCTGAACTGCCTGGAAACTGCCTTCCAAAGGTTTCCCAGGAGCAGGCTCTCAATGCCTCCTTGCAATCGGCCTGCACAGCCAGTGTGACATCTGTGCTGAGACTGCACATGACAAGACATCCTGCCTGCACCTGAAAGCCTCCTGCCAAAACAGAAAGTCCTGGAGATACACAAATCATCCAGAGGAGACCAGGACCAGGTCAGAGCTTGTCTGCCTCCTTTCCCCAGCAGCCTGGGAAGAATCAGAAGCCTCAGCAGCTGACAAGAATTCCCTGAAAGCGTTTGGGTACTGTCTGAAGCTGTAGCCAGCCCTGCCAGTTAGGAGGTAATATTGTGTGAGTAAATACTCCAAGCCTCTTGTAATTCACCATTGCCTTCTGCCATGAGCAGAAAGGAGCTCCCTGAGTCCCTCTAGTGGGCAAGCGGAGTATTGACCACAAGCAGCACACCAACAGCAGCAACCTACTCCGCCAGTTCAATCGAGTTCAATTCATGTTAGATATTATTGCTGGTTAGTTCTAGATCCCGTTATTACCTGTCTATAAAGTTTCCATGACTGATGCAAAGAACTGATTGTTATTAAAATGAGTGATCAGGGTGGTGAGAGTTCTGAATAGTGAATATTAATGAACAATATTAATGGTTGAAAATATAATCTCGCATTAATCTCCCTCCACTACAGCATCCTGACATGCTCCCCGGTTTTCACTTACCTTTCTCATGCCTTTCTCTTTTGCCAGTAGGTAGCAAAGCCTAGGTAACTTCTGACATCAGCTATACTCTGATTTCTTAAGGTAAAAGTCTGTGTCTGCCCTCCTATGAGACTCAGGCAAAATCCCTGCTTATTTGGTTTTTAAAAGGTGGAATATAATTATCCTTTGTCCTTTAAAATTCTGTGTCTTTAGAAGGAACAGGACCTTCTTTTTCACCTGTGTTTTGTAGCATAATCCAAAGCTTACAGGAAAGCCAAAAGGGAATATCAGAATCATAGAATCATAGAACAGTAAGGTTGGAAGGGACCTCAAGGATCATCCAGTTCCAACCTCCTGCCATAGGCAGGGACACCTCCCACTAGAACAGGTCACTCAAGGCCTCCTCCAACCTGGCCTTGAACACCTCCAGGGAGGGAGCAGCCACAACCTCCCTGGGCAACCTGTGCCAGTGTCTCACCACCCTCACTGTAAAGACTTCCTCCTAACATCCAGTCTAAATCTCCCCTCTGCCAGTTCAAATCCATTGCCCCTTGTCCTGTCATTGCAAGACCTTGTCAATAGTCCCTCCCCAGCCTTCCTGTAGGCCCCCTTCAGATCCTGGAAGGCTACTCTAAGGTCTCCTGGAAGCCTTCTCTTCTCCAGGATGCAGAGCCCCAACTCTCTCAGCCTGTCCTCATAGCAGAGCTGCTGCAGCCCTCTGAGCATCTTCGTGGTCCTCCTCTGGACCCGCTCCAACACTTCCATGTCCTTCAAAATATCAGTTTATGGTTAACAGCAACTGTGCTATCAAAGACATGAATCTAGTGTGGCACACCTCACACTTGCTTGATATCTAAGATTTCATTTTTCTAGCTGTGGCTGAACCCAGCACAATTGCTCCTCTTAATGCATGCAGTCTAGAACAAGAAATATTCTTAAATGCTGCTACAGAGCAGGAGACAGCTTTGAAGAAACCCCAGATTGAAAATGTGATGCATTCAGCAATTCAGCCACTGAGCCCCAGCAAAACAAATATTCACTCGGAAGCAAAATCTTTCTGATGTGGGGTTGCACTCTTCTGGCATCCTAAATCCACTACAAATGTCTCTGTGGAAAGTATCAAAGATGCTTTATAGTGTAAGATAGGTTCTGAAGATGGTTCTTTACCCAGTTGGATAGAGTGACTTACATGTAAATGGAGATGGCTGAATAACAATCACTAAATAATTTATGCAAAGGAATCTCTGAACTTTTATTTTTCCTGCAGCCCTTATTTGTTGAATGTCTGTACACACAGAGACTCCTTTGTGCCTGGCTGCCATGATGCACTGAGGATCCAGTGATTATATTTTAGAGTTCAACTGCATCAATTTCAGATCACTTAGGTCACTGGAAACCTTCTGCTTCCTCTCAGTGAAGAAGAAACCAAAGAAATGTATTCCAAGATGTAACCTGTAAGCCAAATACGTGCGCAGCTGTAGCTATCCTGTGGCTGAAATTGGATTTATGAGGTATCAGTAAAAGCAGGCTGAAGTGCTGGTGGTGACTAAGCCACTGTTCTGAGCTGTATCCTAGCTGTAAATAACACCAAGCTTCCTCCTGGCAGAGCCCATGCAGCACTCAGATGTGCTGTATGTGCACCTGTTCCGTGGACAAGACTGTTGCCTTGTAGGGCTGGGAGGTGAGAGAGCTCTCAGCAGGCTGAGGCTGGATTTCATGCATTGAATCCCAAGTACATACAGGCAGTGTAGTAGTGCCCTGGCAGGAAGTCTGAGTGCTTGCAGCAGCACTGTGTACCTTAGTGTTTGCACACATCTAGCTCTGAAAAAGGAGCACAGGGAAGGAAGCTGGGAAGGAAACCTTGTGTAAATAAGAGATGATCAAAAGCTGGCCCTGGCATTCAGTGCTTTCACTCCTCCTCTGCAGGATATTTTCCAGTGGTGATCTCCAGTGCTTGAGTTTGCTTCTGGGTTTAGTTTATCTTGTGCAAACAGTTTGGATGATTTTTAGATGCCTTTTATTTTTCCTTTTCTTTTTTTTTTTCCCCCAGTGTCCATTCTGACTGCATCCTACATGGCTAGCTGCAAGACCTGGAGTGGGATAAATGCATTTATGAAAACACAGGACTTAGAGGAGAAAACAAAGCAAGCCCTAGCCTTATTTTTCTACTGATGAGGATTGTTGGTTCTTCCCTGGTGTCCCTAAGGATGCAGCCTTTCTTTATCCAAGAGAATTTTCCCCTCTCCTAAGTTTTTCATGCTGTAACATTTCCTCTTTTATCTGGGGAGAAGTAAAAGGAACTCCCATCCTATCTCAACAATTACCTTTATTATTTCAGAGACCTCTCTCTCTCTGGGATGAACAGGATGATATTTGATGAACCAAGTGAAAAGTTCTTTTTCCAACCACACGGTGCTGAAACTACCAGGCTGTGATCCAAATGGCACACAAATAATGCCAGAACAGCCAAGCTGCTGCAGTCTCTGATGGTGGAAGGTGAAAAGTCTGACCCCTGAGGATGATCAACCACCGAAGCAGGTTAAGGCAGTGCTTTGCCATGCACTTGGAAAGGGCAACTCTGTTTATCCTTTTGCTGCAGTGGGTTTAGCATCTCTGATACAAGCCACCCTGATCTGCTGCTCAGCTCTCAGAAGCACCCCCAAAGCTTTTCTGTAACATCAGAACAAAACAAGATGAACCACCTAATTGAAAGTTTCTGAGCCTGGCAGGCTTTGTTATCTCGACTCTGTGGTGGCAACAGCATATTCCAAGCTTTCCCCAATTATAGCTACCAGCAGCACAAGCAGCAGCTCTTGCACTCGGGCTTGGTCCTCCCACACACCCGTTCCTCGCTGTTTTGTTGCCTCAGGATGGGGTTGCCTGGCAACAGGACTCTGCAGCTTTGGGAGACAAAAGCTATTATTTCTGTCACACAGATGTGATAATGTGATTATTGATTGGGGAGGGGACATAGACAATAGGTCAGACTTCAGGTTCTTGACAATTCCCATGGAAGAGATTCCCTTTGTTTTCAGGCTCTGTGCCTTTCTCTCTATTATCCTTTTTAAAGGTGGAGGGAGGAGCCAGGTAGCTGCCAGGTACCAGCACAGGGTAAGGTAAATCAATTCCTAGATTTTCCAGAAAAAGCAAACCAGTTTCATCCAAAAAATGATCAAAACAAGGAAGCTGATCTGGTGTGATTTAGCCGATGAACTTTTATTGAGTTCCTCCTGGATTCCTGCAGATGGTCTGAACCCAGGCAGCTGAATGTAGCTGACCTCAGTACTCAGTCAGGTCTCGTGGAAGAACTGTCCTGGAATAGAGGCTGTGTCCCTGGAAAAGCTGGTGATCCAACCCCTGGGTGAACAGAAGCTTCCTGCATCTTGGGGGTGCCCAGCAAGCATCCAACACCCCTGGCTAATGGCCAGTGACAAAGACCTTTGTTCCACTAGGTTTGTGCTAATTTGGATCAAGGCCAAATGTCAAAAAGAGAAAAGGCAGATTGTTTTCCCCTGCCACCCATCTTTCAATATCCACCTCTATGTTGGGGTGTTGGGTGGAGGGCAGGTAAGGCCCTCACTGAGCAATGAGGCACAGAATAGTGGGGGTTAGAAGGGACCTCTGGAGATCATCTTGCCTAACACACACACACACACCCTTGCTAAAGCAGGTTCACCCACAGCAGAGTGCCCAGGATCATCATATCCAGGCAGGTTTGGAATCTCTCCAGACTCCACAACCTCTCTAGGCAGCCTGCTCCAGAGTTCCAGCACCATCAAAGCAAGGAAGTTTTTCCCATGTTCAGATGGAACCTCCTGGGTTCCAGTTTTGCCCATTATTAGAGTATCTGCATGAAAATAATTGCAAGAATCATCTCAAATCTTTCTAAAAACTTCTACTTTTTTAGAAACAAAGCTTCTTAGTACCACAGAATCCTAGAATGCATTGGGTTGGGACACATTTTTTGACCATTTATTGTTTCTAGTCTATTGAGAGCCTCAAGGATTACACTGCTGAATTTGTATTTCAAGGTAGCTTTCCATTTATATGCCACTTATTAAGCAGAACCAATGGAAAGAATCATAGAATGGTAAGGGTGGAAGGGACCTCAAGGATCAGCCAGTTCCAACCCCCTGCCATAGGCAGGGACACTTCCCACTAGAACAGGTCACTCAAGGTCTCCTCCAACCTGGCCTTGAACACCTCCAGGGAGGGAGCAGCCACAACCTCCCTGGGCAACCTGTGCCAGAGTCTCACCCCCCTCACTGCAAACAACTTCTTCCTAACATCCAGTTTCAATCTCCCCTCTGCCAGTTCAAACCCATAAGAAAACACCCAAGACTGCTCTTCCTCTGGGTTTCTAGTAAGCTGGCTTGTGTAATGATTTTTTTCTGGCTGTGCAGATCTGTGGGAAGAGCTCTGGCTTCTCCTCCCAGGAGGTACAGGATGCTGGATGCAACATTGGAGCTTCCTAAAATTGCATTACCCTGAGCAAAGCTGCCTTGATACTGCTGGAGTGTTTGATCACTCTCAGGTGTTGAAATGCTCTTCACACCTGCTGTGCTCATGCCTTCTCTGCTGTTCTGGGTAGGGAAGTAGAAGCTGAAAACATGTCTGTCTGTACATAAGTCTAGAAACCAGCTATTTTTCATGGGTTTGCACATATTTGCATTCAAATCAACTTCTATCAGGACAAGGATTCCTTGTCCTATAAATTAGTGGCCTGGGACTGTGGCCAGTGAATAAATTGTAGGGTTTTAATTGAATTTCTACATGAATCTCTTTTGGTTTTTTTTTCTATATTCACAAAAATCCATGAAGCAAACTGCTGCAACAGTCCCAACTCTGTAGCTTCATGTTCACACTGAGTCTTCTGGCTCACTCTTTAGCAGAGACTCTGCATTATGCTATGTACAACTGAGACTCCCCTTGATCACTGCCTGGGCTTTTTCCCCATCCTTAATATTTCTGAAACACATAGATAACAGATAATGCAACTAAAGCACCAAGATAAATGCCAATAAAAATCAGGAAAACTGGGTAAAGCAAAAAAAAACAAACCACAAAACCAAATTACCAACTCATTATTCACATCATGTTTGTGCAGTGTTTTTGAGTTAGGATCCTTGCAGTGCCCCTGCCAGTTTTGTTGCAGTTTCTTCTGCTTACTGTTTTTCCAGCATAAGGCCTGCTGCTTGGTGTAATGAGGCATGGCAGATGCCAAAGAAAAAGAAACATCTCAGAGAAATGGGTGGCCAAGTACTGTCTCCTCAGCAAAATGGAATCCTACTGACTAGACCATGAAATGTACATTTCTGCTCTCTTGAGAGGTGAATAAACAGGAGGGAGGTCAAGGTAGAAGCAACACAAGTCCCCTGGTCCATACCTGAAATGCAGCTGGAGCCAAATGCCAGCTGAGTGTGGAAAATGTGTGTTTGTGTGTTGGGGGCAATTATTGCATTCTGGTTTTTGGTTTGTTTTTTTTTTTTCCAGAGAGAATCTCAAACAAAGATAGGTGCTAAAGTCTTTTGGGAGCTGGGGGCAGGGCAGAGGAGATTCTGGCATTTGTCTCCATTCCAGAACCTTTAAAAGAGCCTGTGGGGGGGGGAAAAAAAAATCAACCAAGAGAGCATAGCATAGCAGATTGCTGGGGTATTCTTTTTGGCTTGTCTTTTGTTTTGGCTTCCCTTCCAATTTGGAGTGACTTGATAAAAAAAAAAAAAAAAAAAAAAAAAAAAAAAAAAAAAAAAAAAAATCTTTTCACTTTGAGAAAAAAAAGAAAAACAAAACTAGATGCAAAGCATTTTGCCATGTCTTGAACTGAGATTTTACTCCTGATTTTCCAACCCAAATCACACTGGGAGAGAAACCACACCATTTATCCAACCTGAGAGACAAGCTTAAAAAAGACCTCCTGGTCTCTGCATGGATGTGATCTATACATAAAAGTGCAGCAGCTGAATGGGAATGAGTTATCTTTAAGTGTTACATACTGTAGAGTACCCTGTGTGGGCATCTCCAAAATCTCAGAGAAATGTAAAAAAGGATCCCTGGTGTAACTAAACTTCCACCCAGAAAAGGGATTTGGGTTTAGTTCTCGTGTTGCCCACACAGATAAAATGATGGCTTGAGTGCTTGAATTTGAAATAACCTGCAGATATGTTATTGAGGTTTACAGTATTGGTGTATGTCTCTGGGAGATGATTCATGAAATGGAAAACAATGGAAGAGCTCAATTAAAGATAAAAGAAAATGGATTTTTGATAAGTTAGAAATTGAAAGTTGGGGCCCTAAGAGGAGAGTAGGAAACGCACTTGCCCTTAATGAAATATTTAAACAGAAGGATTGAACTCAAGACCTGCTTCTATCCAGCAGTGAAAGAAGCTGAGAATCCCTGCTGAAGGGCTGCATCTGTTATGAAAATCATCTTCCAGCCATGGCTTCAGTTGCTTTTGCAAGAAATCAATTCCTTGGTGAAGCTACTTCTCACTTACAGTGTAAGATACAATAATAGACTGGGAGAAAAATGCATTTTTGGCACCTTTTGGCTTAACCTACTTGAAAATGAACTTCTCCAGCTTCCAAAATGAGCAAACTTCTCTGCAAGAAGGGTTGCAAGGGGAAGTCAATCTGCTTGTAGAGCAGTGAAGCAGTGTGATAAATTCAGATCTTTAAATCTCTACTTTATTATGTGGTTGCCACTCAGGCAAACCTCTCCTTCTCTTTAATAACCATCACACTTTGATAAAAATCGAGCACCAGACCTCAGGATTTGTCCATATAACCTAACAAATCCCAGCAACTATTGATTAACACTGCAATGAAGCTAACAGGAACAGTAAAAAGCTGACTGCCTAATGCAAAGTGATTTATTACACAACACTGTGGTTTTTCTCCTTTGGCTGGTGCAAACGTAGCCTCTGAATGCTAATCCCGAATTGGAGGAATTCTTCTCTTCAGCCACTCAAATTCTGGCTGATGCAAATACTTCTTACTGAAGGAACTGAGTCACAATTTCACAAATAAACCTTTTTCCAGCTTTAATTGCCTGGGGAGGGGGAAAAAAAATAAAAAGGAAAAAAAAAAGGAAGGCAGATTTGAGCATCATTTCTCTGAGCGCCATCTGGTGAGTTCCCGGCAAGGACTCCCCCTCCCCAGCCAAGTGACAAAGCCAGTCGGCACTTCAGTGACAGCAGCCTCCTTCCTCGGCGTGCTCCCTACAAGTTTTCCCTAGTGTAAAACCCAGGGAGATCATTTCAGCTTCATAAGTCTCCACTTACTGGAGAGAAATATGAGTAGGGCTTGGCTATGTGTGTGTCGTTAGTGCTCTCTCTGCCTTACTCCTCTCAAGATCTCAGCGCTTTTGCCTAAACCTAATGTGTAAATACCAGCACATCCCATCCTCAGGGGCTGTTAACACTCTTGGCATACAAATCACAAAACAGAGGTGCAGATGAACCAGCTGGAGTCCTGTGTGCAGTTCTGGAGCCCCCAGCACAGGAAGGACATGGAAGTGTTGGAGCGGGTCCAGAGGAGGCCACAAAGATGCTCAGAGGGCTGCAGCAGCTCTGCTATGAGGACAGGCTGAGAGAGTTGGGGCTCTGCAGCCTGCAGAAGAGAAGGCTTCCAGGAGAGCTTAGAGTAGCCTTCCAGGATCTGAAGGGGGCTACAGGAAGGCTGGGGAGGGACTATTGACAAGGTCTTGTCAGGACGAGGGGCAATGGGTTTGAACTGGCAGAGGGGAGATTTAGACTGGATGTTAGGAGGAAGTTGTTTGCAGTGAGGGTGGTGAGACACTGGCACAGGTTGCTCAGGGAGGTTGTGGCTGCTCCCTCCCTGGAGGTGTTCAAGGCCAGGGTGGAGGAGGCCTTGAGTGACCTGTTCTAGTGGGAGGTGTCCCTGCCTATGGCAGGGGGTTGGAACTGGATGATCTTTGAGGTCCCTTCCAACCTTACCATTCTATGATTCTGTGATTCAATGACCTCCTGCTGCTGCTGCTTTTGATGCAGCCCAAGACACAGTTGGCTTTTGGGACTGTGAGCACATATTGCTGATGCATGTCCAGATTTTCATCCACCAGTACACCCAAGTCCTTTGCAGAGCTGTTCTCAATCATTTCATTCCCCCAGCCTGTAGTGGTACCAGGGATTGTCTTAATGCAGGTCCAGGATCTTGCTTACCTGGATCAATACAAGATCAACAACAGAGAGAAGATGGTGTAGACACCATCTTGGTGCAGGTTTTTCTTTTAGTCCCCTGCTAGGAGAAGATCCCCAGTGGACTAGCTGTATGGCATCTCCACATCAGACTGATGATACCTACCCCATTGGCAGGATTCAAGGATCTGGGATGTCTTGTGTGCATGGCATGCTCCAGGACACCTCATATCATGTTCTTCCCTAACTTACTCATAGAAAAGCAAGTTAGAGGAAGGCAGTTTTCAACAAGCCCATCAGCACGCAGAGATGTACTGTCTAGATGCCTTACCTAGGATCAGCACCAAATTCAGGATAAGGAATTCAAGGAGAACTCATCTTATCATATAAATGTGGAGTAGAAGAAGTTCTGTGTGGATGTTAAGTGTACTTCATTTTGCCCTGCTGTGGTAGATACCTTCTTTTTTTTTTTTTTTTTCTTGTTTTCCTGCAAGTGTGTAGCTCACATCCTCCCTGTTCTTTTGCCAGGAAGAAATTTTCTCCTTTTTAATTTCACCATTCAGCAAAGCAGAGACACAAAGCATTGGCAGGGCTGGGTTTGCAATCCCAAGGCCAATGGCATAAGATCAGCTGTTTCAGGCAGCCCTGGCACCACGTGCATTTATTTATGTGTTGATTTTTGCAATGAACACAGTGTGTCTGTATGGAACAGCAAAGCTCAGATTGTCCTATCCTTTGTGTAGAAGGCTTTGACAACAACAAATCATTGTTTCATTGCATGGGTGTTGGTGGGGCTCCAGTAATCTTTTAGAGCATGCTATTGACCAGCAAAACAACTTCATCCCAGCTAGCTTGTAAGAAGCAAAGCTATCAAACAGCAATAAACCTCGAGCTCCTTGTAAATCACAAACAGAAGTCCTCTTCTCTCTCTCCCTTAAAGTCTTTCACCGTAAGAGAAATTAATTTTTCTTCCNTAAGGAGATATTGTGTGAGTAAATACTTCAAGCCTCTTGTAAGCCACCATTGCCTTCTGCCATGAGCAGAAAGGAGCTTCTTGAGTCCATCTAGTAGTCAAGTGGAGTATTGACTGCAAGCAGCACACTAACAGCAGCAACCTTCTCTTCCAGTTCAATCAAGTTCAATTAATGTTATATATTATTAGTAGATATTGCTAGATCCTGTTATGACCTGTATAAAGTTTCCATGACTGATGTAAAGAACTGATTGTTATTAAAATGAGTGATCAGGGTGGTGAGAGTTCTGAATATTGAATATTAATGGACAACATTAAATTTTGAAAAATATCACCTCACATTAATTAATGACCCCTTCCACTACACCATCATGACATTTTTTTAGGTTTTCAAGTGTTTTGAATGTGTCCTGTGAGAGGCTTGGGTTTTAAAAACTTAATTACATCTTCTAAATGAAAAAGAAAAGAAAAAAATATTGTATCATTTAGGATATCTAGGACAAATTAGACACAGTAGAGCACATCTGGAATACTATGTTGAATTTCAGGTTCCCTAGGTAGGGATCTGCTGGAGAGAGTCCACCAGAGAGCCATGAGGGTGACTGAGGGACTTGAGCACCTCCCCTATGGAGAGCGACTGAGAAATGTGGAGCTGTTTAGTCTGGAGACGACTGAGAGGAGACCTCATCAATGTCTATAAATATCTGAGGGGTGGGTGTTGAGTGGTTGGGGCCAATCTCTTTTCAGTGGTCTGCAGCAGTAAGACAAGCAGCAATAGGTACAAATGGGAACACAGAAGGTTTCACCTCAACATGAGGAGAAACTTCTTTACAGTGAGGGTGACAGAGTCCTGGAACAGGCTGCCCAGAGAGGTTGTGGAGTCTCCTTCTCTGGAGACTTTCCAAACCCACCTGGATGCATTCCTGTGCAGACCACCCTGGGTGACCCTGCTTTAGCAGGGCAGTTGGACTTAATCTCTGGAGGTCCCTTCCAACCTCTAAGGTCCTGTGATTCTGCAAAATGGTAGTGGTGATTTCTTTTTGAGTGCAGCATGTTCAGAACCAATGGAAAAGATTCATGTTCTTTTATATTTTAATTACATGCAAATCATGGTTCCATTTTAGATACTTGGAAATAAGTTCTCCAAGTGCTTGATTATGTTTAATAGGGGTGTGCAAGTCCTCTCTGGAGGCTGGAATGCAAGCCTTAATAAGCAGAAGTAATGGAGAGACTGATACAGAAGCAGAAATTGAGATCTCCTTCAGTGTTTCTGCTTTCTCTCATCTATTTAACCCTACTTATAGAAAATGCCATCATAGAATGGTTTAGGTTGGAAGGGACCTCAAAGATCATCCAGTTCCAACCCCCTGCCATAGGCAGGGACACCTCCCACCAGAACAGGTCACTCAAGGCCTCATCCAACCTGGCCTTGAACACCTCCAGGGAGGTTGCAGCCACAACTTCCCTGAGCAACCTGTGCCAGTGTCTCACCACCATCAGGTCCATGTCCTGATAAGAACAGATATTCCAGACCTTTCATTACTCTCATAGCTCTTCATTGAACTCTATCTAGTAGTTCCCTGTCCCTCTTGAGCTGAGGAGCCCACAGTAATATTCCAGATGTGATCTCACTCTTTAATATGTCCCTAGAACAGTGCTGATGTGATCTTGCTCTTTAACATGTCCCTAGAACAGTCTTGCTCCAAGGCAAACCTTTTCCTTCAGCTCTTACTGAGATCTGGCAGGCTGCTGTTTGGATGAGGATCTCACTGGTGAGCACAACTCCATGGAAGCTCAAAGCATGCAGAGATTCAGTATTAAAAAGAGAAAGCCTTCCTCAGCTCCCCTGCATTTTGTGGTTTATGTTCTTTTTCAGCCACTAACCTCCAAACATTAATTCAAAGGAATGGTCCCTCCCAAAAGGGTGTTGGAAAGCCATGAACAAACATCTGCTTGCTGTGCCAGGGCTAAGTGGCATTTCCCAAGGAGACCATTTGGTAGCAGCACAGGGACTCAGTTAATTGTCCCTGTCTTCTGTAATGGTGCAGCTCTCCTAATCTAGAGAGAAGCTCTCAGGTCCATAGGAGTGTTGTTTCCTGTTGGTCATAACAGGGTGGAAGAGGGAGGCCAACCCAAACTGTTGAGCTGTGCTGTGAGAAGGCTCCATCCAATGTCACATAATAGCAGCCTGCAGAATCCGAACAACCGATGGAGGAGCTCATTTACATTTGAAATGAACCTCCTGATGCCTCTGAGCAATCTCGATGGTTAACAGCTGTATCAGTAAAACATACCATTCTTTTCTCCCCTCTAAAGCAAACAAACAAATAGATCTAAGGTATCAAAGCTTCTCTTCTCTGGGTAGATGCTTTGTCTCTAGGACAAGAGCTGCATTTTAAAGGCATCCCCAGTGCTTTTAAGCACGTGTCAAGTCCCTAATACAGGCAGAGAACTGGATATTTTTCCTTCCTCATTAAAAAAATCTAAAGCAGAGCAGCATCACACACACACAAGCCCTTCACAAACATCACAGGCTCCTCGTCATGATCTTCTGAGAGGACAACTGCACGCTGATATCCTCTTGCAGTTCAATGTCACAGCATTTTCCCTAACAGCTCAGTAATATCTAGAGCTGGTTAAAGAAGTGAATTCCACCCCTAAAGGAGAGACGAACTGACCTCTTTGCAGGCTTCCCTCCTTGCAACTTGGTTTCTAAACAGAATCACTGTGAAGGGAAATTGACTACAACCACTCATCAGGTACATTAGCTGAGATGTGCTAGTGAAGCTTCATGTGATTAAATCTTCTCTCAGAGATGCCTCAGCCGATTTACAGTGATTGCCCAGACAGTTGGCTGTAGGTATTTTTGCTTGCTGATTATCCTCACGCTGCAGTTACCTTTGTAGATTGTACTCAACCATCTTAAAGCTGCCCAAAGTTTCATCCTGTAGCTTCTCTCCACAGCCTGTATCCTGTTTCTGACTCGCTGCCATTCCCTTCAAGGGCATTTCTCTTTAAGTCAAGTCTGAAGGCAAATAAGCATCAAACTGCCTTCTGCTTCCCGACGTAGTCCACGGCCACGACCAGGAGGCACTGCAGAACTGCTGAGTGAAGATAGTGGAAAATTTCACATTTTGCTATTAGTCCAACACTCATAGCAAGCTGGAGAGGAACACTTACTGTGAATGAACAACCCTAAATACAAACACAGCTATAACTAGCCTGATGATGGTAGCTATACATCTTACAAAATCACCACTGCCTCCAGCTCCCGCGGGAGAGACGCAGACCTAGGCAACATCACGCAGATTACCAATAGGCAGCCTGAGTGGTATCAGATGATGGAGAGGGAATTAAAGAGAGTTGTGATGTTTCCTCCAGGGATGACAAGAGCCACAGAGCAGATCAAAATTGAACACAACATGTTGCACAGCTCTCCAGACAATTATAGGTGCTAAAAAAGTAGGAAAAGGGGATGCCAGCTTGCCAGACAGGTGGTTCTTTTGAAGGACCCCTTTGGGACTGGTCCCACCCTTTGAGCCAACTCTCTGGAAACCTGCTGTTATAAATGCTTCCCTCCAAGCATTGCCAAGAAGGGGGAGGAAACATGCTGAGAGATGTTGCTCTGGATTTCTTGTGCTGCAGTCAAATGAGTTTTCTAGCATTTAGCGCTCTGAAAGGCAAATGTCAACACAACATTTTAACCAACAGTCACTGCAGAAGACTGCCTTGACATCCTTTTAGGTGAGTGCAAAGATCTAATGGTAGAGACACAGCAGAGCTGTGTGCTGCTGAAATGAGAGGCTGTGGTCAGGCTGCATGACAGGAAACCGAGTGGGAAAATGTTGGCTCCGGTTTCACTCAAGCCTCCCACAGCAGATGGGTCGAACATTTTAATAAGTCTTCTGAGCAGCTGAGCTAAATGTTTTAGACCACATAAGTGCTGATTAGAGAGGCCTTGTGTGTGTCCCCATGCTTACATGTCAACTTTGCCAAAGCAAGAAATACAAGGTTGCTGTAGTAACAGAACTAAAATGGCGAGGGAGAAGTCAGTGGAGGGTAAGGAAAGACTTTGAAAGCAGAAAGCTGAAGCCCACCTCTAAGTTTCTGGTTCTCTATGGTGGTGGGACAGAGTAGGAGAGCAGATGTAGATGATGGTGAAGCAGTAGGAGAGCAGATGTAGATTTAAGAGGTTAAAACTGATTATACAAATAATAATAATAATATCGATTGAAATAATAATATACAAATAATCAATAAGCAAATAATAGGTTGTTAAGAGGCAAGGATTGGTGGAAGCTAAATGTGTGACTGCAAGGAGAGGGGTTTACAAGAGATCTGGATCCAGACAGTCTTAGAACTTATTTTCCCTTAAAATATGTATTTTTAGTGGAGATGTGATATTGAGAACATCACTGGGAACCCTGAATGTGCCCAGCTTTACCAATAAGAGGAAGCAATCTGTTTACTGGAAAGCTCTCCCAGGGCAACAACACTCCACACTATTTATTAGGAATGGAGGAAACATATAAAATAAGGATTCATTTGTAAGATGAAGCCTAACTGATTTGCAAAAGTATTGTGTGACACAGTTACCTGTAGCTGGTTCTCTGTGGCTTAAGAGTCCCTTCTTTGTCCACCTGCATCATAGTCTCCTCAGGCCTCCCTCACTCCACTAGCAGGGACTGACCCAGGCAAGACCACAGACTTGTTTTTATCCCAATTAGTACTGATCTCTACAAGTTCTGGCATAGCCACCCACACTCATGAGGACAGTATGGCACTGGGATCCACGCAGGAGTATTTGTGTGGGTGAAGAGGACAGAGAACAACCTATTACCCACAAACTGGGGCCTTTGGTAGGGGGTTGAGCTGAGAAAAAAATCTCTGAGGAAGTGAAGAAGTATCAAAATTGGAAAAACAAACTTGTTTTGTTTTTTTTTGTTTGGTTGGTTGGTTGGTTTTTTTGGGTTTTTTTTGTTTTTGTTTTTTTTGCTATTATCTTCTTCATCCATGGGATAGAAAGATCTGAGAGGCCAAAGCCCCCATTTGGAGTTATCAGCTATAGGCAGAAGAAACACATCAGAATGGGCCCAGCTCATGGGCCAGACTCAGCAATGAACTGAGAATTGTAAATTCTTAGGCAACATTTGCTCTTAGGATCTGAGTCCTCACTGAAGCAAGAAACTAGAGATAGACCCACAGAGATGCTGGATCAACACATCCATTGGCAAGCAGTGGGACCCTAAGGCCAAAATAGAGAGCATTTAACTGGGTCTCAGCGGGGGTGAATCACCTTGTAAGTTCTACCCCTTGTATCCACAGCCTCTTCTCTTCCCCCTGAGGTCTGCAGAGCTGGTGTCCCTTTTCAGAAGGGTTGACTCTTCTTCCCCAGTTCTCCTTTTCCCTCTCAACTCACTTCTTGATCAGGAAAGTGGAAATTAGAGGAGACATTCATCTCAGCTGTGGAAATGTTCCTGAGTAAAGTATCAGATGCATTTGTCAGTCCAGCTCTCAACAGCTGAGGCAAAGTGGCTTCCATCATTTTTGCTATAGCAACCACTCCATGCCCTGGAGTTAAACGTCACTTAACTTCTTTTTCTCTCATGATATTCCACTGGATTTGTCCTTCCCATGGTCAAAAAGCCTGCAACAGCCACTCTGAATTCTGCCTGCATGGACAGAGATTGAAGGCTAAGCCAACCCAGCCACTTTGCCAGTGCAAACTGCCTAATTAAAACATCTGCAGTGTCTATACCTAGGCAAATAAATCCAGATTAATTCAATCTTACAGAGGAAGGTTTGTTTATCCATTACACAGAGTAAAATTGTGAGTCAATTTGTAGACACCTGGACTGGTATCAGCCTTGTGACACCGCAGTGTGAAACTGGCAGCCCACGCTCAGAGCAAGCTAAGAAATCTCACTCTTCCATCTTCCAGATAAACAAAGCAGCAGCAAATAATCAATTTTAAGGTGTCCCTTTCTTTTATAGGGTGTAATGAATCACCAAGGAACGCTCTTCAGAGTTCACCTTCTCCATCTCACTTCTACTGGAGTCTCTCTCCAGATTTCTGGAGACAGGCAACTCTTCCTGCACTCAAAACTGAGAATCGTGTGTCAGCCCACTCCTGTGCTAGCCCTCTTGGTCTGTCTTTTCCACAAGATATTCCTAATCAAAGCATGACTAATGGGACACTAATAACAACAGGAAAACATCCCCAAGTCTTGCTGTCAATGTGGTAGGTGCTTGTCATTCAGATTTTGAGCAGATCTTACATAGAAGAGTGTATAAAAATATCCTGCAGCTGGTGAAACAGGAAAGAAATGTAGTCTTTGTCAGGAAAGAGTTAGGAGCTTCTGAGTCCTGCTGTCAACTTCTTAGGCACAAACTAAAAAGTGTGGTGTTTTGGTGAATTCCCTTAGAGCCATCTGCATTTATTTCCTGCTTTGTTGCTAATTAATCTCTTTGTAGATTTTATACATTGGAACTGTCATGAGTGGGAATCTGATCCCAATTATTTCACAATAAATCAGGAGCAACCCTGGGGAAATCAGAGGCATCCCAGGGGACTTCAGATGCAAGCCTAATTTCCAACACCTTTCTCCCCACTGAAATTTCTCTCTCCCAGAGGTATCCAGAGAGTGCACTCAGTCAGCTTAAAATCTGGGTATGAGGTTCTTTTCAGTGGCTAGATCCAGTCTGTCTTGTAGCTTGTCAGTGCTCCATGGAATCTTAGCTGGTAGTAAAGAGATTTGCCTGGGGCTACAAATTGCATTGCAGCCTCTTGCATCATGATATTTGTACACAGAGACAGACAAACCAAGAGGTACATCTGTGTGTATATATATGTGTGTGTGTGTGTGTGTGTGTATATACACACATATATGCACAAACCATTTCTGCAGCTTGCTCACACATTGAATTACATGTACATATTATTGGCTGCTGCTGCTGCTGAGATACTGAGAGTCAGTGGTTTTGAGTCCTTAAGCAAGCTCTGAATTCCACAGGAGTCACTGGAGACAATAATAGTGTGTGCAGATGCTGGTGCAATTTTCTTCCACATGACTTTGCCAGTTCTGAAGGGCTTCTGGTATGCCAGCTCCAGGTTCCAAGCAGGCACAGTGTCACCTAGAGGAGAAAGCATGGCCGTGCACACTGAGAGAGAAAGGGAATCTATTTTGATGGGAATAAATGTCTTGAATGAAACCAGCGCTGACACAAACAGCAGTTTTGCCTCCCTTATTATCTTTCTGGGTTGTGCATGTGTGTGATGGTGTGTGTGCACAGGGCATGACATGAAGGTCTCTTGGGAAACTCCTTTGTGATAAACCATAAAGAATATCTCACTGATCTGGGTCATTTCTGTCTTCCTATTATCTCCTCCTTATTTCCCTTCTCAGGAGGACGGGAGGCTAACAGTAACTTTTGATACTTCAGTGCCCAGTTTGAAATGCTGTAGAAATAGCCTGGATAGTGAATTATTCCTTTGTAATTGGATACAAGAGCCAGCAGGAGCAAGGAGCAAGATGATTGGCTTGCATTCAGGTTCCTCTTCTAAAGGCCCTAAGATTTCTTTGCTTCTACTGTACAGGAGGCAGACAAGCTGTTATTTCTAGTTGTTGAGTACAATAGGGCTTGGAAATAATGTGTTGGGTTTACATTAACCTCCCATATTGAAAATCTCAGCAGAGTTAACTCAGTCCTGTAGCCTTGCAAGATGCAATAGACAAGTGAAGTATTGAGCAGCTCACTGCATGGGAGGTTTTTCAATAGAGCTGTGGAATAAAAGCTCTCTTCTGCAAGAGCATTTCAGGTAGCATGGAGCATTGTGTTTGTTTTGGTCAAAGTTTCCCTTTATGTGTCCCTGCTGTGCAGCTTCTCCTGCTTTCAGAGAGTTGGTGTAATTTATCCCCAAAGATGGATATGCTTATTTCTAAGGGACCCAGACAACTCTCTGGCATTTATACTTCCTAATGATAGGCATTAGAAGAACATTAGACATAGTAGTCCTGGGGTTGGCTGCTTGATTGTGTGTTAGGGTTTCATGCTGTGTAGAAGAGGGAAATGAGGAGTAACAATAACACAGCTTCAAAATATGCTCTTCAGTTAAAGGAGTTTTAAAACAGTTCCAAAAAAGCTGTCACGTAGGAGAGGCACTGACACAAGCCTGGCAGGAAAGGTTATCTTGGTCTAAAGTCGATTCTGTCCAGGTCCTGGAAGATAAGCATCCCTGAGCAGGAATAACTTTACATGAGTGATCTCTTCCACAAGAAGGGCAGCTGCCAAAGTCATTCTGAAAGCATCTTTTTAGGTACAAACAGTTGCCTCCAGGCTTTGGAAACAGAAAGTTGTTTAGATATCAACTGGTGGGAAAAGAGGCTTTAAAGAGCCCTTATTGATAAGTATTTATTTTAACCAAGCCCATCAATTGTAGTCAATGCTGTCCTAGGGCATGTTAGGAGGTGACATACTGAGATCACAAGAACCCTACATGTTTTAATAGCAGCAGTAAAGGATGTGGCAATATTGGTACAAACAATAACCAAGAAAATCCTCAACAAAATCATAGAATCATAGAATGGTAAGGTTGGAAGGGACCTCAAGGATCATCTAGTTCCAAGCCCCTGCCATAGGCAGGGACACCTCCCACTAGAACAGGTCACTCAAGGCCTCCTCCAACCTGGCCTTGAACACCTCCAGGGAGGGAGCAGCCACAACCTCCCTGGACAACCTGTGCCAGTGTCTCAGATTCATTCCATTCGAGATTGGCACAGGAGATTCTGCATTACAGAGCTTCAGAATCACAATTAGGGGACATGAAAGGTCTTGAATCTGCATGGCTGGAGAAGAAAGAGCAATTCTAATCTCCATGCTTCCTATTAACAGAGAGCAAATCTTAGATCTTTGTGCCACTAGATCTCACCTTTGCCAGGTACCTGCATTTGGCAGGCACTGAGTTCGTGGCATTATGTGCCATGAGCAAAAGGGCAGGACCCACAAGGAACTCAGCAATAACATTAAATTCTTATAACATCACCAAGCAATATTTTTTTTTCTCCAGATTAGAATCCACAGAAGGTTTTAAAAGGTGTGGTTTGGCTCAGAGAGTGTTGGTTCTTACCAGAAGCACCTCAGCTGTTAGCTGACAGGAGCACATTTCCAATTCTCATGGAGTAGGAGGTGGTATAGGCACTTATTTGGCAAGCAGTTATTAATAGTTGAATTGATGGTAAGGTTAGACACAAGGCTGGGATGTGCTGGACACCTGCTGATCACTTGCAAATTCAGTTGACATAAGGGGCAGTTAGTTTGCAGGATTTCACACCTCTCAGGGTTTGATCTTCCAAAACCAAGACTGTTTCAGAAGGTTGCATCAAGTATGAGTCATGAATGCAATCTGATGATTTGTTCCTGAACTGGGAGCTTGTTTGCCTAGACAATGCTGAGGCTCTCACTCCACAGTCAGTGGGATTCAGTCAAATATTCCATACTACTTAGGCTCCACAGGAAGAGCAGACTGGACTTACAGCCTTCTTTTATCTGGTACACCAGTTCACTTTTCTTCAGTATCAGCTGCCCACCCAACTACCCCCATCCTGTGCACACGGTGATGGATTAGAAGAGTCCTTTTGTGTTGCCCACTGCACATAATGATAATTATGTAGATGATTGTTGGCCAGTTGTGTCCAGTGGGCTACACTCACTAAGTCCTGCAAGCAGGCTGATGTTTTACTAATCATCACTTTTCTATGCTGCAGTTGTTCAGATACCTGCAGAGGGACAGGAGAGTTGGTTCAGATCCTGATACTCTCAGGCATCTGACTGGGACAGCCATAAGCATGTTAATTAGGGCTTGTGAGGGTGCTGCAGTGGTTCTCACAGAGAGGGCACTAAACACATATTTTATAATGACATGTAATCATACTCCAGGATTGGTCTATTCCCATGGCTTAGTGGGGACAGCAATCCCATAATAACTGACTGGTAATTGAAAATACATAATAGCATGTAAGAAAACTCCTATTTTGGAAAAGGGAGAAGAGTAGAGAGGAGAAATCCTATTAGGTCTTGTCTTTTGCTAACACTGGACACCCTGCACATCAGATCCTCTGCTTGTATGTTAATCATCTCACTCATTAAGCAGTAGGAGCTGATTAGACAAAAGTCAATCAGAGAGCCTGATGACAGAGATTGTGTTAAGTTCCAAAGCAGCTGAGATTAGATGGCTGGATAAGTATTTGCATACATTAACATTAACTAGCCCTTCCTTTTGTAAAGATCCATGCAACAACTTTCTGGGTGCAGCTCGACTCAGCATTTTAATCATACCCTCATGTGAGTAGTTTCCTTATGTTTCTAATACAGCAAGTCTGGGACTACAAAGTGCAAGATGATGGCACATGAAAAAAAAAAATCATAAATAATTATACATTGTGTAGACTTAAAGCTTGATAGGCAGCTTGTCCCTTCTAAATCTACATTAGTGACAGCTGCATTTTGCATTGCTACCATAGTCAGCACTCACTGAGATCTAAATCAAATGACCTGGAGATTACAGAGGTTCAGTGCCCTGAGGCATCCAATTCCTGTGTGCATCTGAGCAATGTATTAATATCAGTGCTGCTGTGCTTCAGAGCACAGGTTATCAAATCTTGTGGTGTCATTTTGGTTCCCAGCATTGTGCAAACCTGTTGTGCCAGCTCAGGTGCTGTTAGGTAGTCCATATGCATATTTGCCAGCGTTTTCTGTACCTTTTGTGACATGCTGAGCTTTCAGGGATCCTACTGAGATCTGTGGAGGCTGGGCATGCACCCTTGAAAAGGAAAGGAGGTGCTTCTGGCACTTTCAGCATGGTTGTAAGTATGTGAATGGTTGTAAGTAGAAATACTTAACACATTGGGAACTGGGCTTTACGAAGTGGATTTCTCACAGGCAGATGAATAGGAAGCCAAAGCCAAAATCAAAAAGATTTAGCTTTGCTAAGACTACATCTTTTATTGCTGCTGATATGAGGCTATCTATGTGCAACCACAGTCACCATCCATTTGTGTCATCTTGGCCAGTAAATCCATAGTAACAGGTCAGTATTGTCCTGGGTAGCAGTGAGCTCCTGTGTGCAGCAAGACTGAAAAAAAAAAAAAAGTATCAACAAAATAAGAAAAGGAATAAAATGTAGTTATTGGCAAGCTCAGGCAGCAAAGAAGGGGGGAAAAAGAAAGAGTGATAAAGCTTTATCATTTCTTTCCTGCAGAAGAAATTCAAATGCACTCTACCCTATCAGTTCAGGCAGACAGATGACAGATGCTCCCAGACTAGAAAGGCTCAATAATATTGCATTATTATTATGACTTCTTTAGAGAGGATAACATTTCAACTATTAAAATCACTTGCTTTGCCCTGGCTCATTGTTAACGACCTACTTTATCACCATCAGTAACCTCAATAGTAATGCTCTCACTGGATTCAGTAATCAAGAATCAATTTGCAGTCTGAGCTAAGCCTAGCTGCCATTACTGGAGTCTCAGTTGGCTGGAGATAAGGAGTGACTCCAAGCTGTTCATTTGTTCTTTCTTTTTTAACAGTTGGTTAGGAGCAGACCACTATCACCTCACCAGTGCATACCTCAACCTCTCTAGCTGCAAAATAAGCCTATGTAATGCTTCTGAGATTAAACCTAATGGAAGTGCCAGGCTGAAAATTATCCTGAACCCAAAGGCAGCCTACAGTCATACCCCCCAATAAGTGCTCTCCTTTTCTGCAGTGGAGATTTCTGAGTAGTTTGAGAAAGAAGAGAACAGTGGAGATGAAATTGCCCAGGGGCAACAGGAGTTATATTTATTGATATGTGATCACAGGCTCACAGGATGTCAGGGGTTGGAAGGGACCTAAAGAGCTCATTGAGTCCAACCCCCCCTGCCAGAGCAGGACCAGACAATCTAGCTCAGGTCACAGAGGAACACATCCAGACAGGGCCTGAAAGTCTCCAGAGAAGGAAAAATGAAAATAAGCCATTGCTTTACCTTATTATCCAAAATGCTTCAGATCAAAGTTTTACAAAGTGATAGTCAGTTGCAGTCTGAGATTTGAGATCTCTCAGAGGGGCCAATGTTGTTAATGTTATCCTTCTGACATCCAGTTCATTTAGTTCATATCATCTCATTGGTAGGGATAGGTCTGACATCCAGTTCATTTAGTTCATATCATCTCATTGGTAGGGATAGGTCTCAGTACTGAGCATCTCTCACTGTATTTTAAGCACGGCAATGAACAATCAGAAAACCTTGGTGACTTCCAAAATGATTTAGCCTAAAACATAAGGGTAGTTCTGAAATCTGATTTACACTGCCTCCAGTCCACTGTACAACTTGTGTTAAGAAAGTAAGACTGGACACCTTCAAACAGGAATGGAAGTTCCAAATGTCTGTTTTGCTACCAGACATATGCTTTGAAATATGAATCATAGAATGTTGAGGTTGGAAGGGACCTCAAGGATCAGCCAGTTCCAACCCCCTGCCATAGGCAGGGACACCTCCCACTAGCACAGGTCACTCAAGGCCTCCTCCAACCTGGCCATGAACCCCTCCAGGGAGGGAGCAGCCACAACCTCCCTGGGCAACCTGTGCCAGTGTCTCACCACCCTCACTGCAAACAACTTCCTCCTGACATCCAATTTAAATCTCCCCTCATCCATTTTAAACTCCCCAGCCTTCCTGTTGCCCCCTTCAGATCCTGGAAGGCTACTCTAAGGTCTCCTGGAAGCCTTCTCCAGGCTGCAGAGCCCCAAATCTCTCAGCCTGTCCTCACAGCAGAGCTGCTGCAGCCCTCTGAGCATCTTCATGGCCCTCCTCTGGACCTGCTCCAACAGTTCCATGTCCTTCCTGTGCTGGGGGCTCCAGAACTGGTAATCTCCAAAGCAGCATGACATAAAATATATATAATCTACATTCCTGACTCCAAACACCCTCTAAATTCACACCCTCCAAGTATTCAAATCTGCTCTGGCAGTGGCCCCATAGATTTGTACTTAAATGGATTTCAAAAGATCCTCTAATCCATCTGCCTGCCCTTGGACACAGACTTCATTCCCTCTTCCAAGCAAACACTGCAAAGCTCACTGGTTTGATGCTGCTGAACACCTCAAGGGCTCTGCTGTAAGACTAAGGGGGAACAGGTGCTTTCTAAGTTATTTTAATATGAGTGTTTGGGCTCTTCTGAAATGAACAGAGCATTATCAGTAGCCTCTTGTCCTTATGAAGGTCAGAGTGAGTGTGACTGGTTTCTACAGCAACGCAGTGAAAGCTTGGTCTACCTCTTAGGGCAGTGAGAATATTATTTGAATCATAACACAAGGCAGGCAAAATTCCTCCCATCCTGCAAAGGAAGAAATACTTTGCTATCTAGTGGTGACTAACTGGCCTATGAAATACTGTCCAACTAATGTCAGTGGGACCAGGGCAAGGACAAGCCACAAAAAGCCACAAGTGAAAGTGGCTGCAGCAGAAATGATTCCATTTATAGGGTGGCTGGTGGAGAGGAGTCATAGTTTGATCCGCTCCATTTGTTCCCACGAGCCTTTATTTCATGCTGTCACCAGCCAGACATTTTCCAAAGCACTAAAGGAGACAGAAGTCATTGCTCATAATCACTCATTATGAATTGCTACAGCTCTTTGAGTCCAGTCAGCACTTTGCAGCCAGTCTTTAAACACTGGCACTACGAGGTGTATTTATTGGGTTTTAATTAGTGCATCCACACACATCTGAGTTTGCTGAGCATCTTCTGCTGAGGATATTAGACCTCTAGAGAAGCTGCTCATCTCAGGCACAGATATCCCCCAGTAAGCAGATTCCCACTGGGCAGAGCTCATTAATTAATGAGAAACTCTGAATTAGCATTTTGAAGGCAGGCATGGAAGTGACCAGCTAAGAGCAATGTAATGAAAATTAAAGCAGACTGCCTCGCCACAGCAGGACACAGATGCATGCTCTCCATTTCCCTGCTGACTTCCCCACTGCCCTTCAACTTCAGCAGGATCTATATGGCATTCTTTGAAAGGCTTCAGAAACTTGCAGTGCTGGGAAGAGCAGGGGAGAGAGGGAAATTTGGCAACTTGAGGAAATGATAGTGCCAGAGGTGTCTGGTAAACACTGTCAGTCTGCACACTGTGTTAGCCTGCAGACCTCAAGATTCCAGACTCCTTAATGGGAGCAGACTTAAAGGGATTATTGTTATAAAAGTGTTCACAAGAAAAGCCTTCTGCTGCTTGGAATTTAATGCTGAGTTATCTTTCCTGAGAGATAAAACAAAGAGAGAGCTAACAACAAATGGACATGCTACAAACCAATACACCCTGATGGAGAATCTGAAAATGATGGATGTATAAATGTGTATCATAAAGAAAGTTTTGGATCTTGAGAGTTTTCGTGTAGCCACAGAAAGGTGCCCTGAACACTGTTCTGGGCTGGGAGGGATACATCCTGAGCCAAGAAAATTGTCTCACTGCAGTCAATGGAGAGAAGTCCCAAGAGCTCCTCAGAGCCCCATAGAGCCTCCCTGTACTGGCTAAAGTGAAGTTTTATGCACATTCAACATAAGCCCACATTGCTGTGGGTTAGCCACCTCCTCAGATGGCTGCAATCAAACATCTCCAATGCCGATTTAAGAGTTCTTCTCTGCTACAGACTCTTTGTTCTGCTTAGGGCAGTACATCCACAGCCTACAGTGTCACTTCAGGTTTTTTGCTAAGAGAAAATCTCAAAGCACATGCGTGAGTAATTCCTGGATCAGCCATCAAACCTCACATCCAACTTGGCCACTTCCTAATGAGCTTTCAGTTTAACTAGAGGAGACAGATAAAGGGTAGGGAGAAGACTGCTTTTCCTCCTGGATTCTTACATTCCTTCTGTCAGATAGAAAAAAAAAAAGAAAAGCTCGAGTGACCCAAGACCCCATCAACTCTAATATCGGACGGAGGACGAGTGGAAGGTTGGTGCCAGCTTGGCTTTTGTGAACGGAACCAGCAGTGGAGAGGTCTGGGATGCCCTCTAGTGGCCATCAGGGCAAAGTGGGAGCTGGAGGAGAGAACTGCAGCTCTTCTGGAAAGAGGCAGATAATAGCTTTCCCTAAGCATTTCTTTGGCTTCCTACAGAGACAAGTCTGGAGAGTTCCAGATATTTTTGTCTGTTGTTAAATTCAGCCTAGAGTTGCCATTACGAGCCCCACTAAGAGCCTGATCATTCACAGCGTGAATCCTCTATTGCCACACTGAATAAAGCAAAGCACTTGCTATTGCTGCAAGAAGGAGAGAAATAATGCTCCTACATTACAGGCATGGCTGTAAAGCAGATCTGAAAGCACTTTGGCGCCAGGCTTCTCCGGGTGCTTTGAGTTTAGTAGATGCACAGGCACAGAGTTCTGGCTCAGTGTAAACCTCTCTCTACTTTTAGAATGAAATAGTTATCAGGCAGGGAGTCTGAAATAAGG
>WBNM01027205.1:0-70155 GCA_013399055.1 Ramphastos sulfuratus | reverse complement strand
AGCCTTAAACCAGCACACTATTTTTTATTATTTATGGGTTGCTTTTACAAAATTAACTGTTACAGAAAACATAGCTGTGTTTCCTTCCAAAAGCCTTATCATAGAACCTGCTGGCAGGGGAATTAATATCTTGTGCGAAGACTGGAAATAGTTTGCCTCCTAAAAGCATCCCCACACTCCCAAGTCATGGGTGGTGCAAACCTTACTCAGCTCCACAGCTACAGGTACAGTCCCACAGCCTCAGAGTGATTCACTAGATTTAACAGATACACCTGATGCAGGCAGGGGGTGACCCCTTTTCTGACACAGTTCCTCTACTCAACATCAAATGATCTGTGTGAGTAACAATGAGGAGCTCCACAGCTGCTCCTCACAAGACAGATTTGGTTCATTACAGGTTATGCAGCAAAGAAAGAATATATAACCCTTCTGCACATACTCCTGCAAGACTAAGGGAAAAGGGAAACAATGATGAAGTAGTTTTCGCTACTGTCTTTAAATGTTCCACTCTTGCCAAGCAGCCTCTCTCCTACATATAGCCTAAAGCTCTACAGGAAAAGAAGAGGCTCACAGGAGCCTAGTCAATCAATTCTAAGGCTCTTCGAACAAGCCCTAGATAAGCAGAGACACCCCACAGCCTAAGCACAATAGAAGGGAAAAAAAGGTCTGAAGTGTTCCAGCTTACAACCAAGAGCTATTTCAACAAATGTGATTAGATACTCAAGCCAGAAGGATTCCTCTCCAGAATACTTAGAGCAGAACTTATTAGGGAAGGGAACATTTTTCTCTTTCCCCTAATGAAACTAGCCCCATACTGAACACAAACTAGCTCAGGATTTGAGCAGTCAAACCCAAGTGAGGTTACCCTGACCCTGGATACTCACTGCCACGGAGTTTGCAAACGTTGGTCTGGGATGTCAGTACGTTATCAAAGGAGCCTCAAATCCCTCTGCTCCTAAAATAATCTAGCTACATCAAACAGCAGTGCCTCCTCATCACCTAGGAAGCCTAAAATCAAACGACCTGGGCTGTCAGTATCTTTAATTCTAGCTGTGGACTGCTCCAATGAATCTCCAAGGTTGGACTTGCTTTCTTTATTCCTTCGTGCACTCTAATCTTCCAAATATGAGAAGACATGCAGGCTCTGATAATCCAGAGGGCCTGGAGTAGCTGAAGCATGGCTAAGGAAGACTTCATAGACACACCTTGGGTAAAACCATAAGTGTCAGGATTTCCTGGACAAAGGGCTTAATTTTCTTCCTGCCCATTTTTACATTATTTACAGTGGAATTCCATATACTGACTTTCGGATGTAGCTCTGTACATGTAATCCATTCAATCCACAATCAAAATATTCCACAACTTGTGGTTTGCTTAGCTTTCTTTTTTTAACAGGGGAAAAACCAACAATGGCTCAATGCACTGTGTACCATCACAGGTCATTGTAGGATTCCAATGTCTACAGCTGGTCTGTATCTAGGCTTTCTCAGACACCCATTCTTTTTCTACATGGGGATCTCACCCTTAGCTACAGCCATACTGCCCAGGCTAAGCACTGGGAAGGATAGAAGCAATAACTAGGGCTCCCAAGTGGCACATGGGAGACCAAGATACTCAAGCAAAATTTTGGGAAGGCCTAACCTTTAGTCTTTTTCTTACCTCCACAAATTAAGTATTCGTATGTCCAAAAGGTACAAAACCAGAAAGGTAATCTTGCTTTCAATGCTAACTGTGAATTGAAATTCATAATGAAGTTTTTCTATGGCAGAATAAGTGGAATGAAGACACATCAAATTAACTCACACTAGCAGGACGATCCTCCAAATCCCACCTGAAGCATTCACACTCTAGGCCTTCAAAATAAAAAGGCATTACGGAATTTAAGGCAAGTAATTTTATTGTATAACAAATCACTTTTCTTTCCTTTTATTTTCCAAATTCCAAAACAATTTTTTTTTTTTTTAATGTAATAGTATGTAAAAACTCATTTGCCACAAACTACTGTATTCAGTGGAACAAACATATATTTCAGGAGCATGGCCAATTGTAAAAATAATCCTATGAAATAAAAATTGTTCATAAAAATACAGTAAAATGCACTTTCCCCACCTCAATAAATACATTTTAATGCTGTTTCCAGTTGGCATTTCAAGCCACTAGAGAGCTCTTAATGAAGAAGCTGCTAAAGTATAATTTCTCCGTATGTATTTTTACAATTATTGCAACAGTATCCAGAACTGTAAGCATTTTCCTTGCAGTCTTTTATTTCTGCCTTCAGGGGAATCACAGACAGGAGAAAAGATTTATCTATAAAAATGTGCTACTCCTATACAGATTCCCATTTTAGAAAGAATGCTGAAGGTTTTCTTTCTTTTTGCTAAGAAATAATCCATAAAACAGTTTCAAAGAATTCTCCAGAATTACTTAAAAAATTAGTCTATTGCCCAGAGTCAATAGTTTCATTTCAATCCCTGTTTAACATATTTAAAATTAAAAATTAAGGAGTTGTTAGATAAAAATAGACATTTAAGAACATTTTTAACAACGATAGACAAGATAAAGATTTTGTTAGAAAAATCTTGCCCTTCTTACAAATCCTGTGAATTTTTAAATCCAAGTATTGTCCATGCACGTACAAATCCACACTATATATACAGATTCCCTGATTAAGACATTTTCCAAATGGCTTTTTAAAAGTCAATTTCAACTGAAATCACATTTTGTTTGTCCAAAGCAGAGTTCTTTATTCAGAAGACAAGTATTTTTCTTTTTGTCCCATGATGCTTCCTTAGAGGTTCTGTTCATATGTGAATGAGCATTTCGCACATCACAGTTTTTGACAATAAGTTAAATATTACTGTGCCCAGTGAATGAGTGCCTTTTTAAAAAGCCAACAAACAAAATCACCTCTGTTTCATGGCTAGGGCCATGGTTGTGAGGTTGGCAGGTTTCTCTATGCTGTTCTCCATCACTTCCATCCATTACCTGTTTTCTGACATTCAAAAACTGGTGTATTTGGCATACTTGATGGAACAGAAAACAACTGACCAAAACAACTGAAATCCTTTGTGACTCCTTTGATTCACTGCATCACCTATAACTCTTCCATTTCAAAGTGTGTATTAAAGCTGTTTGCCATGGATGTGTGTTCGAAGATCCTTGTCAGGCTTGGTTTCAGTAGCTCCATGGAATGGCATGACAGCTGCTGTGAAGTATCACTCTTCAGGGCCATGATCTGATCTGCTCCAGGATCCCTTCTGTCGTAGTACAGGGCCCAAAGCAAAGTAATTGTGAGTATCATAGCCAGGATCTGTGTTACTCCAATAGAGATTCCTAGAAATCTCAGCACTTGCAATTGCTTTGTCCCCCTCAAAAAGCTGTACATTTTTTTACCACATCCCTGTGAAACAAAAATAAATTAAAAAAATTAGTCAATGTTGTCTTGCAGTTCCCAATGTTTAGCCTTACCTACCTAACGTTAGCTTTCTGGATCCCCAAAATTTTTCTCTCACCACCGTCAAACCCTACTTTCAAAATTCTTTTGCCTGTTTTTTAATTACTTCCATAATGTCATCTTTAAGTCGCCTCCTACACTGAAAGTTTACTGCAAGTAAGAAGCTCCAAAAGATCTGTGATACTTTTCAATTAAAAAACATTGCTCAAAGTTTATTTGAGTCCCCACCAACTACCATCGGTTCATGTCCCACTATTTGTTTACGTGGCAAACTAATTATTATACAAGGCTTCATTAAAACTTCCAAGTCTCTGTAAGGTGGCAGGGACTCACAAAGAGACCCCCACCTCTGGGAACTACTGGTTAACAGCGATTCTGTCATCAAGAAAGGTGATACTTAGTCTTAGGAGGGCTAAAATGTTGAAAAGAGGGTCCTTAGCTACACTGGCCCATGCTTATTCTCTATTCTTAACTTTGCAGGGCTTCGCAACACAAAATAAAAGACAAAGGAACACAGCCACCAAGGGAAAATTCAGAGCAGCAAACTGGATGGGATAACACTACAAGTACCAACTGGTGTTGGTCCCAGAAAAAGACATCAAAAACTCACCAAAATGGGCAATGTCTTCGAAATGCTACTTTTGCATTTATATCTGTAGTACATTATTTCTTACAACTTTCACGAATTGCTTTCTTTTAATGGAAAAGCGAGAGAATCTGAAGACAGGACACGATAAATAATATTTTTCAATCACACTCAAATTCCCCAAAGCCAGCAATTTAAAATGTTGTAGTCCTGAATGGATTTGATGAAAGGCCCAATTCTTGCCTCACATGCAAAATTCACACTGCTGTCAGATTTTCATTGAGGATCTGAATAAAATTCATGCACTATATGGTAACTGTACCAGAGTAAGTTAAAGGATCTCAGTGTCTTTGCTCCATTCATCATTCTACCAAGTCATTTTCTAAACATTAACATAGTTTAGACCCAGAAAAAGGAGTAAATGAAGAATTTTTGACATTTGGAAAAAAAAAAAAAAAAAGCACTATAGCAAAAGCAATGTAATTGAGCTTGAGGAACAAAAATTGTCGCATTGGTGTCTTTTATTCAACTAGAAAACAGGATGGTAATTATACTACTTTCCAGATATGTTTTTAATTACAGAGAAACTGGCTGCATTTTAATACTTTTGATAACTTTAAGAGATGAAGATACATGCTGGTCACAATTTAAAAATGCTCTACCACAGCAGTATTCAAATTCAGTTCATTCGCTGCCTAGAGGAAACATCCATTAACAGAGAGCAGGAACATTAATGCCTACCTCTCCTGCAGCACAGACACATAACTGAGACAAATTATGCCCAATCTAGATAGACTGCCTCTCCCCATTTAATGATGTTCTTATGGTTCTGCTTTAATACACATTCAAAATCAGACTCAAAACTGAGAAATAGCCAACTCCCCCTGTTATCTTCACAATTCACGCACTTTATTTCTGCTTATGAGACACATTCATAGTTGGTAGCTTGCAATTAAAGAGTACATAAATACACTTTCATTGGTAAAAGTAAAATGTTTGTCACTGAACAGGGAGCTCTCGTTGACAACTCAAAAAATAGTATAAAACTTTGTGGCAATCATTCAGAAGAATTAGCTTCAAACTCCTACAGAGCTATGGATTAAAGGCCTGATTCATTTCTAGTGTAAAGGCTACTTTATATTTTCAGTCTTAAAATGGAAGAAAAGCATGTATTTATGATTTACTGCAACATCATAGAATAAGGACCAGAACTTAAAATAAGGCACTTCTCAGAGCAGAAAAGATAAACCCTCAGCATATTCAAAATATCTGTTATACACACAGATTTTAAAGATATTCAAAATTGTGATAGAAAACAAAAGACAAAATATTGAACATGAAATTTTAATTTTTCTGAAGACACCAGCTCCTATCAACCATTTATCCAGGATATATCCCAGTCACAAGACGGGCAGAGCTCACTTATTCTCATACCAAAACAAACCTCCAAGACCACATCATCATCTGCACTTCCCTCACAACTGCACTTTCTAATGTTAGTTTGTTCCATGAACTGTGCCAATGGTGAAGCTCATCAGAATAAAAGCAATCCAAGAAGACTAACACATTTGAAAAATAGCTTTTAAATTCCAGTAGGGCAAACGTGATTTTTACGAAAAATATCCTTAAGCAGAACTAAGTAAGCCACCTTTCTTTCTACAAAATTGTATTGTGAAGAATTTCAACTCAAATCTATGGAAAGCTCTGAGGTTTCAGTGAAAAAATACAGCACAGCTGCAGCAGAACAATTTTATCAACCCCAACCAAACTGAATTTCAGTTTTCTGAAGTGGTGCAAACAATTCTTCTGAAGTACCAGAATGGACTTGTAAAGCATTTGCATAAGCCAATTTCAGGCTAGCAAGGCTAATCTCATCAGGCTCCCTCTCAAACCACCAGCCTATGCAAGTTTGTTTTGAATCACTTTCTAAAAAAAGCTCTTCTTCAGCTCTCCAAAGCAGAAGTCAGACAGATAGCCTTGCAAGTGCAAGTTGGTTTTGCATGGTATTGACAAACACATTAGCAACTATGCTGTAGAAGGCTGTGAAACAACCCACAGCCAAGAAGTTTTGCCAACCAAATATTGTATGTATCTCAAAGAGCAACAGAGTATATTTCTGTCTGGTAAAACAGAACACAGCCTGTCCCTTTTTGGAAGGGATTCTGCAGCAGATGACCAAAAATAAATCCGCTAACTGCTGAATCCATGCAAAGTGCCCTGGGGTATTGGTAGAAGGAGAATCCTAAATGTGCTCTCAATGTTTGTTTTCTTTTTAATGAAAAAAAGCCAGGCAGCCTTTCTTTTTTTGTCAAGTGCATCTCTTAACGCAGTCCTTATGGTCTACATCATCGTCTTTGGCCACTAGTTTTCTCAAAGCAGAACCAAAGGAATATGAACACATGAAGTTCACAGAGAACCACTGTTCCAGAATATGGCTGTGGGCATGAAATGTTACCAGAAGCAATGAGACAAGAAAACCTTACATTTTTGACAAAACACTCCAGTGACTACTACTTCTTAGAAATTTTTATCACTGGGGATTATTCAGTAGCAGAGCTGCTGCAACAAGCCCAGCAGAGTCCTTTCCTTGCTGACTTTTGCACTAATTCTTCAGAAGACATCACAAAAGCCCTGCTCAGGTAACACTGATTGTGCTTGTATTTGTTTCCTCTCCTTCCACATGAAGCCTCTCCTGTGCTTGCTCCTGCAGCCTCTTTCTCTCTTGCATCCTAGTATGCACAAAACCTCCCTTTGATCTAGAGACTACACACCTAAATTGAGTGTTCTCCGCTTTTTTATTGAGTGACACTCTTGCCTTTTAGCAAGAAGGATGCTCAAGGCAAATGAACATTCTGCAACTTCCATACATTCACACTCCTCGAGGGCTCTCTGACAGACTTGGTCTGTGTGGTTATCAATACTGGCAACAGTATTACAGAAAGCAACCAATACACAGAGTAGCCACAACTCAAAAACGTGTGAGGCTGTCAGGTCCCAGAAGAAGCCTGAACAGCTTTCCCTTTCAGAGACTGACACTTCCACAGTGTAACCAGCATTATCTGTGCTGCTTTGCCATGAAGCAGAAAAAGTTCTACAAGTAGCTGGTGGAAGGAAAACAGCCTCTGGTGGTTTTAAGGTTCCCCAGAACCTATCTGCCTTCTGAGATACCAGCTTTTTTGGCAGCTGTACCTTCTCTCTTCCTAGTGGAAGCACAGAAGGCCTACGACGGAAGCCCCAAGTAGATTATGTAATGTAGTATGCTTATACAGTCAATGCCATACAAATCTAGCAAATAACTACATGTCGGTGATGTCATTTCCTCAAAATCCAACTGTCTCCTGGCAGTAGCTAGCATTCATCTTGGCTTGTTGATGCAGTGCATCTCCTCTGCTACACGGGTATCACTCCAAAGCTCCTTAACAAGAGCCACATAATACATTCTTTTAAGAAAGAGAACAGCAACAGACTGGAACAAGATAGAACAGTTCTTTGGTGGTGTACTGACTTTGCTGAGACAGAATCACAGGCCAAACACGGACTGCAAGCCACTAGCAGGTCTGAATCAGCCAGAACATCTGACCTGAGTTGGCCCACAGGTGTATCCCATACCATTACCATCACACTCAGCATAAAGGAGGAAGTCTGCTCAGAGAGGGGTGCTTTCTGCTAGGGCTTCCTGCTCACGCTCCTCCTCATCCTACTCCCTTCTGCTCTGTAGACTATGTTCCTGGATATTGTGACTGTTGCAATTTTGCTGAGCTGAGCATAATAATCAAATATGTATATATATACACACACACATATATATAGAGAGAGAGTGTATTGACATTGGTATTAATTTTGTTATTTAATTAAATCTGTTCTCATTTCAACCTGTGTATCTTCTTTTCCTGATTCCCCTTCTCTGCTGGGGAAAGGTCACCAGGTGATATAATAACTGCTATAGTTCAGGCCCAGACAATGGCAAAATGTAGACAGGTAGTTATTCCAGAATGTAGTTGCACTGTTCACCGGAGAAATGTTCATGCTGCAGCATGACTTCTCAGACCCTTTCTCCTTTTGATGCACTCTATTGTCCTTTCAAAGCAAGCAAATGAAGAATGCAACTCTTCTCAGATCCTTGTAACTATTTCACTGATACATCGCTTTGTCACTACTAGACTCTCTGGACTTTTGGGCATTCCGGTATTACTGAATGTCTTCAAAGACATTGAAAGGTCTTCAAAGACAAAGGCAGGTAATAAAGCAACCTCCAGATAAAGATAACCTTAGACAACATTTTTGTGAGAATAGTTAAAAAGAGTTTTAGTAGAGAACAGCTCTACCTGAGAGAATGCAATACAGCCCTACCTGCAATACTGGACCTGATGGTCACAAATGCAAATGAACTCAGTGATGTAAAGACTGGGGGCAGCCTGTGCTGCAGGGATCATGCATTGGTGGAGTTTGCAGTCCTAAGGGATATGATACAGGCAAGGAGCAGAGTCAGGACTCGTAAATTTTAGGAAGGCAAACAGAAAAGGGGAACAGGGCAGAGCTGGCAGATCTTTAAGGACACCATTCTTAGAGAGCAAGACCTCTCAATCCCTGTAAGAAATCAGGCAAGGAAGGAAAGAGACTGCATGGCCAGTCAGGGAAAAAGAGCAAGAAGGAACTGTACAGAAAATGGAAGTAGGGACAGATGACCTGAGAGGACAACAGGAACACCACCTGGTTGTGTAGAGATGTCAGGAAGGCCAAAGGCATGGCTGGACCTGAACCTGGCAAGGGATGCAAAGAATAATAAAAAGGTCTTCTATGAGTACATCAACCAACAAAAGAAGGTTAAAGAAAACGTTCCCCCTCTGAGGATTGAGAATGGAAAGCTGGCGTCAACAGATGAGGAGAAGGTTGAGGTACTCAATAACTTTTTTGCTTGTCTTTACTGGGAATCTTACTCTGCTTCCTTACCAAGTTGATGGACAACTAGGTGTGGACCAGCAGGATAAAGTCCTTCCCACCATAAGGGAAGATGAAGTTCATGACCACATGAGGAACCTCAACATACATAAATCTATGGGGCCTGATGAGATGCATTCCATAGTTCTGAAGGAGCTGGCTGATGTAGTTGTAAAGCCACTCTCCATAATATTTGAAGAGTCTTGGCAGTCAGATGAAGTACCTGGAGACCAGAAGAAGGAAAACATTGCACCCAGAAGTCTCTGGAAATTACCAACCTGTCAGCCTCACCTCTGTTCCTGGGAATGTCATGGGTCTGTACTGGGACCAGTGCTGTTCAGTATCTTTATCAATGATGAAGGCAGTAAGATTGAGTGCACCCTCAGCAAATTTGTGGATGATACCAAGCTGAGTGGTACAGTTGATAAGACTGAAGTTAAAGAAGAATATCACAAGGTTAAATAAAGCAAAGTGCAAAGTCCTGCATCTAAGTCAGGGCAATCCTTGGTATCAATACAGGCTAGGGGATGATCTGATTGAGAGCAGAACTGCAAAAGAGGACTTGGGGATACTGGTGGATGAGAAGTTGGACATGAGCCAACAATGTGCTCTCGGAGCCCAGAAGGCAAATTGCATCCTGACAGTCTGGAGAGGAGAATGTTCCAGGGAGACCTTATAGCTACATTTCAACATCTGAAGGGGACCTACAGGAAGGCTCGGTAAGGACCGTTTAGAAGGGATTGTAGCAATAGGATGAGAGGCAGTGGTTTTAAACTGGAGCAGGGTAGATTTAGGTTGAACATAAAAAATAAGTTCTTAACAATGAGAGTGGTAAAATATTGGAGCAGGTTGTCCAGGGATGTGATTGAGGATCCATGCCTGGAGACATTCAGTTTCAGACTCTATGTGACCCTGGGCAGCCTGATCTAGTTGGAGTGTCCCTGCTCCTTGCAGGGGGGTTGGACAAGATAATCTTGAGGGTCCCTTCCAACCCAATGCCATCTGGGAACATATTTACTTGGTTTTATAACTTCCACCTTAAGAACAGTAATGACTTGTACTACCCTTTATAGACTTTGAGTCAATCCTCTCCCAGTTTCAAGGTTTTATGTAATTCTTTTAAAATAAGTCATACTGTAATGTAATAGAGTAAGAGACAAAGAGCATTTTCACACAGAGTTCTTACACATGTTCACAGTGGAACAACTGAAATACCCGTTTCCTTGCATAAGTCCTGTTAGCAAGAGAGTTCTCATCTTCCAAAGGACTTCTTAGAAGTTTCCTTCACTGAACATACCACTAAAGTCCTCACCACTGTAAGGCAAATAAAAATCCTCTGACCTTGGCAAGCCAGAGATGTGACATTACACTTAAATTATTTTAATTTTTAATTGGAGCAAATTTCCACTGCAACCTAACCAACACAAAACAAGTAACATGTGAGACAGGCTTAAACATTAAGGTAACTGAATTGCTACTAACATCTCACTTCCTGGTAAGCATGGGTGGGTGCTTACTTGTTTCCTACCCCTGCTTCAGCATTAATAAATGGTAACCATAAAAACCTCAAAACAAACACTCTCCATAAATACAATTACTTGACAATCCTTTCTGCCGCACTACAAGTTGAGTTCAGAAAATAATTCCATTAAGAAGAAAGTACAAAGCCTTTTGAAATAGCCACATTTTTCTTCTTACCTCCTGATAAAGGTCACTGAGATCCTCATGATGTGCCTGTTTAGAGCACCCTGGGAACTCTCTGACACAACAGGAGTCAGGCGGCCAGTCCATCTCTGTCATTTCCAGCCAGTCTGTGAAGTACACGACCCCACAACATTTAAACTGCAAAGGAAGGATTAGCTAAGATCAGCAATAATGATGTTACTTATTCATATAGTAGGTCATCAAAAAAGCTAATAAAATTCCTATTAACAACTTCAAAACATTTACATAAGACTAAAAACATTGACAAAACCATACCTTCTTTTGTTGCATTTTGACATAAAAGGAACGTAAAAAATGTAACGTAGGAGCCAATGAACACCTCCGAAACAGCCAATGAACACCTCCGAAACAGCCAATGAACACCTCCGAAACAGCCAATGATTCTGTTCTGTCCTTTAAATCCCAACTGCTCCCTCAAAGGATATCTCATAGAAATTGTCCTGTACTGTAATTCTACTATCCTTACAATGAACTTACACACAATAACTTCATATTAAAATAGTGACTAATGAACAAGTGTATCTGTGGCTCAAAGAAGTAGTAGGAAAAGACGACTAAGGTCTTACTAGTGCAGACTACTCCCACAAGAAGAAAACAAAAGTCTGAAGATTTCCAGGGATCATCTGAGACCACGGAATGAACTGCAACAAAGACAAAAGTCCTTGACAAAATTTACCTTCTCTGTTGAATACTGAATGAGAAAAAGCAGAGACTTATCAAAATATAGAAAAATGGGGGTGGGGTGGTGGAAATTAAAGTGAGTTATATGATATAGAAATCACAAATGCTGAAAGGAAAAAGGAAAATGAAGGAAGGTGTATCAACTAAACTAAGCACTACAACAGAATCAACCATAAAAGCAGAAAGTCTGGATGCAAAGCAGATGAGCCATAATTGACTATAAAACCCATGAGGACTAAAACCTCTCTTTTTTGCAAAGCACATTGTGAGAGTTAAAGCCAAACAATCAGCCTACCACATTCCTAGATGCTTTCCCATAAAAAAAAGAGCTGACACAGCTACAGTGTATTTTCTTTGCCATTGGATAGGGACTTGCTATGACTTCAAAAATGCCTTGCTGCAGGAACAGGATGATTCTTTTTCTGTCTGATACCAGCCTGAGTATTTGTAAATCATAACCTAGTTCCTTTGACCCCTGAGCTTGGGAACATTTGCCCCCTGCTACTCACTTCAGAGCCAGAGTCCTACATATTATGCCACACCTCAGTCACAGTCCAGCAGATCAGTGCCCAGACGTGACACTGACACACACTGTGCCTTGACTCGATCTCTCCTCCTTAAAAGTATCTCTTCCTTTTACATCACAGCTTTAATGCCTCTGTTTTTAACAGCTGTTATTCAAATCCTTCCAACACAGGGTTTTCTAAGGGAAGTTCGAGCTTTGGCTCCTCATTGTCATTGTGAAGATCACCTCATTCAACATACTTTTCTTCTCTTAAATCTTTTCTTCCCCGTGCCCAGTTCTTCCTTCCTGACTTCAGATGGTCCTTCCCATCTTCTCAGCACTGCCACAACTCTGATATTAGAGCAGCAAGTGGGTTGAAGGGAAAAAAATATATTTCCCCTCTTTCTCAAAATATTAAAAAGATACAGAAGAATAAGAACCAAGCTGAACAGAGATGAATCTTTGGGAACAAAATTGTAATTACAATTTTGTAATTTAGGAAAAAACTTTTGATGCTGACTGAAGAATGGCCTCAAGCACAGTGCACATTCAGGCACAAATCACATACCAGGCTCACACATACTTAGCTGAATTATAAGTAGAGGTTGCCAATTAAGTAAAAGCTATTAAAAAGCCTTCTCAGTTCACTTCGAACTTTCCCCAAATAATTCCTCTGGTCAGATATGGAATATAGGAAATTAACTTCTGAAAGGATCTTTTCCTCCCATGGAAGCGTTAAGGCATAGCTGAAGTTTCATTGCTAATATTAATACTAAAAGCAACCATTCTAATGACATCACACCAACCATGAGGGTAAGAAGTTTTTCCATCCATTTAAGGATCCTGACTCTGGCATAGAAGACCCCTGAGCACTCTATCTGTATATGAAGAATTAGTCAGTTTCACAGAGCAGTTGCATAGCCAGAGCAGGGCATTTGTGAGGGTGGACGCATGTTTAACCTCATGTAGTCCTCACTCTTTCTTTCAAGCTTTAGCAAAAATACAAACTAACCAAGTGCTACCAGGAAATGTTTAAACAAACAGGAAATCTGTGCAACAATGATAGATTTCAACATTTAAACATGGGCAGCATAATGACAGGCATTTAGAGCTCTCTTCCTGCATGTGAGTTATATTTGGAGTTAATGGATTTTACCTTGGGCAATGTCATGTTTTTGTAACAGTACTTCGTTCTTTAACAACAATTCCAAATTTCAGCAGGCTAGAGGGCAAAGCTGTGAATACACAAGGAAGCTTTTTCATTTCTTTCTTGCTCCCCCCACCACTGAAGTCAAAGGAAATAAAAACCCCGATCACTTTCTCAAATCTCAGTCAAAGAGACAGTGTTGGCATCTTTTCGGGTACTTCCTTTCCCACTCATTTCCACTTAAATACATATCTTCTCCGTGACAGCTCTGTAAAAGGAAACCGACAGAGCCTACAGGAAGGGGACCACAGTTTAGCATTAAAACAGCATATAGAAACGTTCATTTTGTTTACCTGCACATTTTCGTGTTTATATACATCATACCCTTAAATGTTACAATAATCCTGAAAAGTATTTGTGTCATAAACTTATTGGCAAAGGAGAAGCAGCATTAGGAATTTAACAGAATTTAGCAATTTTTTTTTTTTTTTTTTTAAGAATTTTAACAATCTTTACAGTCTAAAAAGCTCAAGAGCTGGATATCAATTTACGACAAAAGTTATCACTATACAGAGTTTTGCATCAAATGAACTTGCATGTATTTACTTGTTGTCTTACAACTAACCCTTTTCTTTAGCAGATAAATAATGTTTATCAAACATACTTCAGCTTATGAATTAACCCCTTACCTCCCGCTGGAAGAAATTCCAAGCATGGGTCAGCCACTGGTACCTAGGTAGACCATAATTGGTCATCCTGGCTTTCAGTGTTATCATATCAGACCACTGCACTGGAACCTGGAACAAGGAAAGGAGTGATTGACACAATGGATCAGTTGCCCTGTGGCTCCAAACCTAGAACCTTCACCTATTCTCAGATGTTTGCAGTGCAATGTGCACCACAACTTTGTACGAAAAATAAAACAGGAAAAAAATGCTTCGATTTTTATAATACTGAAACTTTATAAGCCTTTACTAAAAATAACTTTTTTCCTGATACTTTATCTTTTACTTGTCAATTTATGTACACTGGAAAAGAAGCTGCGTTTTTGAGAGACTCAGAGATAGCTGGGAGAAATTTGGTAACATCATCACCAGATTTTTACCTGGCATAAAATTTAAACTGAGTCCCATTCAAACCAAAAGAAATGGCATTTGTCTGCCCTAGTTTAGGTGCCTCCCTGGCATCTTCTTAGTCAATAGAAATAAATGGGCAACTACATGGGACAATTTATCTCGAGATAAACATTTCAAAGAAACCAAAATGAAGTCTCAAACCCACTACACTAAGATAGCAAATTTAGACCTAAGTGTCCAACTTTTAAATATGTAACATTAATTAGATTAATTCTACCCTGAGAGTCTTTTCAGTGGTTTTCTGGCTTTGCATGGAGTCCTACACACCAGTATCCTGAATGTACTCAGTGTCAGTATCTAGCTTAAGAATACTAACAAAGAAACATACACAATGAGACCCTGTGAACTTAGTCCTTCACACATACTTATGGTCTTGCAAATATTTTCTTCTGGAAGAAGGAAATAGTCTCGGAAGTATTTCTCTTTCAAATCTGACTACTCAAAAGTGAGGTGGTGGTGCTCTTCACAGTCAGACCATGACCTTCAGTTAGCAATATGTTACAAACAATAGCAATGTAGGGAATCCCCTACAATGTCGTTAAGATAACTAACTTCAGTTCAGCAGCACAAATTTCAGCGTGCCAAGGTAAAACAAGGAGCTGAAGACTGCAGTTGCCCTTCTAGGTATGCACACCATTCCTGATGAATTTTATCTTGTTCCCATTAGCCTTAACAGTCATAGTGGAAAAAATCATAACTACAGTATTAACTTTCATTTGCAGTGTGGGGGGGAGACAATTTTGAGAATTAGCTACCCTATTCAATTTGGAATGAAAAAGGGAATTCTCAAAATAGTAAGAAATGTTATCTAAGGAAAATTTTATCACAATACTTCACAGAGTCTGTTTTCTGTTGTGCCACATGACCTACAAATATATACAGAGAGTTGTGGCCTGACTGATCCCCTAATCCAAATAATAACGTTTGATAATGTTTCATTACCACTACTAAGTTATACTATATTTTTGACACCTTGGTAAAGCTCTATATGTCATGAATATGAATATAATAGGTTAGAAATTTAATACATTTTTCACTTTGCAGAATTTTTATTTCTAAGCTATGAAACACTGAACTCAAAATTGTCCATGTGAAAAACATGTTAGCAGGAGTACTAAAAATATTTTAAAATAGTGTCATAGAACATTTACACTGGTCACTAATAAAATAATCTGGGTTTGTACTCAATGCATTTGTCTTTTCACTGCATTGGAAGTTAGCACTCTGCTTTCTTTGGATAATATTTGATATGACTGCAACTAAGCTCATATCTGCTAGACTATTTTTTCTATTATCTCATTTGAGTTGAATACAGTCCAAGGTTATGATGTTAACACAAGGCATCCAACTTCTTGGTGAAAACAATAGTAATCAGGAAAACAATCAAGAAGTGAGAGAAAGAAATTAAAAGCAAGTCAAAACAAACTAAAACCTACTGTAGGAAGCCAATTTGAATTCTGGATCTAAGGATATGGGACTCTGTGTGTTTGACTGTCCCAGAATGCCAACACATCAAGCTAATGACACCGATGTATCTACTAATTAATTTTCTTTCAGCTCATGAATGCAGTAGTGCACAATACATGATCCTGAAACGCAATTATTTGACACTTTTCTGTAGCGTGTAGACAAACATGAACTAGAGATGCTGGTTTGATTTTAGCCTAAGTTCTGTAAAGTTTGGTTTGCCATTGAGCTCTAATTATTACTCTTCTAATAAGTATCAAGGCTTGACCAATGCCTAAGTAAGGCAAGAACTCACACTGGTTTTTCAATCTTGTGAGCAGAATAAATTACTCATGAGGCACACTTCATGCTGAGAGCCATCATGAGCCGGAAGGAAAATTATTTATACAAGGACTCCTAGAGCAACTTGTCCATACGCCCATATTGGATCAGCAGAGGTGGTTATGTCTCAGTGACATTTTTGACAACATCACCCACCCACCTGCACTAATGTCAACTGATTCTCTGAAACTCACCACGGGCTCCTGTGGTTTCATGCAACGCTGAAACCAACAAGACACCAAATCACCCCCAAGGGTATAAGAGGCTCTCAACAGCAAGAAATCTGGCCTGACTCATCACAAGAAGAGCAGTAGTGTTAAGGTAAAGGGAATAAGAAGGGGAAATCAGATGGAAAGAGAAAATTAAAAAACCCACAGCATTATAGGGGATGAGGAATAACAAAAAAAAAAAAAAAGAAGAAAAAAGATTGAAAAAAAAAAGTAGTTGTTGAAAGTGTTGGGGTTTTTCTTCTGTTCTGTTTGCATGTCCATGTGCACACACTCAAGCTCCTGGGACAAATTAAAAGTCAGAGGAGTGTCGGGTATCTGGGTTCATTGTGACCCACTGCAGACGGTAGAGACGTGGATTGCAGTGCAGCTTCTTTTGGCAAAGAGGTACAGGGATAGCTGTATTTCTGTTTGCTCTAAAGAGGAGCACCACCAGTGCTTTAGCATATGGTAGGGCTGTGCCTGCTTTTATCGAACTGTCCCAGGTTTTGGTTTCAATACGTGACTGAAAGCTTGGGGCTCACAGTAAACCACACTAACTTCAGGTTCTCTAACTGAACTGTGAAGGCTGGAGAAGGCATGTACCAGTGCCCCGAAGGCTATATTATTCCAGTCAACTTCGAATTGACAATATTTCTGTGGAAAGATGAACGTTTGTTAGAATTGTCATCCTTGGCAAAACACCCACGGCGGGCACCTGTACCCTTAGGAAGAAGCATGCCTCTTGTCTGCACTCCCAATTTTAAAATGCATCAGTGTAAGCTGACATTTAAAGTAAAGCAATAGCCTTAATTGCTGTTATATTAGAACATCCCTCTGGAGAGTCTGCACCACAAGGAAATGAATGCTGATGCAACCTGTAACTTCAGACACCAAATCTCTTAGAAATTTCTATGTTCCTAGCACCACGTAAATACCAAGAAGGCTCACTCCCATCTTACTGCAGTGTAATTGTAACTATCTGTTGGAAAGACCAGTATATTAGGAATACCTTGGCAGTTCAGAGAAAATATTTGTCCCTCTATTCATAAAATGTACCAAACCTTCTAGTCTGATTTCTGCTCAACACTTACCCATTTTTTTTGCACAATGGTTACCAAGTTTTCACTTTGAAAAGGTTGGTACAGTTGTAAAAACTATACAGAGAAAACCTCTTCACAAGTTTACAGGAGAGTGTTTTATAGCTAAGACATGTTTTGCTTAAAACTGGCATTTATAGCTTGTGGAGGCAGTGTGAAGATTTCAGCAGACAGAACGTTCTCCATTGGAAGAACACACTGTTTGTTTACAATGTAGTGCGACCAGCTATAGCTCTGAAAGCATTAAGAACTTGTGGGGCAAAATTACTTCAAGTTCTCACATCTCTTCTCTCAAGAATTAACAGAAAACAAATTTCTTAAATCAGAGACTGTAGGATTTGTCTCTCAAATACAGCGTGAGGGAAGAAAACCAGATAGGACCCTCCAGACAGACAAGCTTTCCCAGATTAATTCTCTGCTTAAAAAAAAAAAAGCAGTCACTTTAAATTAGACTGTCAGAATAATGAACAAAGATAAACACTAAAGCAATTAGAAAACGGCTAGCTAATGGAAATATTTGTTTTCTCCTGTTGAAAAAATGCAGCCTCCTTTTCTGACTCACTGTTATTTCCTGCTCGTAGGTCCAAACGCCACAGGCCAGCTCAACACAGAATATTACAAGCAAGCTTCCAAAGTACTGCAGGAAACAAAATAGTCTTAGTTACTCTTGATATTCAAGTTAGATTTGAAAAAAGCTTTAAACAATATTAAAGGACGTATCAAAACATTAACACTTCACATGACTGAAGACAAAATCTGGAACACTCGGGCAGCAAAATTTCTAAGCATTTAATTCACATGACATTTCTTACTAACTTAATGTGAAACCTATGAAAACTATAATGGTAAAATAAATTCATCTCCTTTTTGCCCAAGAATACAAGACCACCATGACACAAAACAGTTAGAAAGAAGACAATCTTTTTTTTTTTTCCCTTGTACATGTGGAAAAGGAGAAATGTCTTTTTTTTTTTTTTTCCAGTCCTGTGCATTTAAGGAACATATCCAAATCACATTAAGACAAAAGGTGGAAGAAAAAAAATAATAAAAAAGAAAACCGATAAGACTGAAGAGCAAATAAGGTTCCTGAAAGCTGTGTTCTCAACAAAGTTACTTAGATACTACAAGTCAGGTAAAATCGTACTAATATTTAATGAGACAGATTAACACATTTTTCTCTATTTACAAAATTTACTTCTTGAGCTATTTAAAAATAGAAAATAAATGCATAAATGAAGCTGAACAGGTCTTGGTAATGCTGGTTAAGGAAAATTGGTTGCTGTGATTAAAAAAAAAAAAGGATTATTTTCTGTATAACATGAACAAATCCTTCCTGAACTGCAAGATAAAGCTGCTTTGGAAGCAAAGACTTCTTGTGTTTTCTATTAATAAAGTACACCATTTATCTTTTATTTAAAGCAGAAGTATAGTTCCATTCATTCTCAACTCCAAACTTAATTCCACGTCAATGGAATGAACTCCCCCTTGTTCTCGGCCCACAATATTTAAGATTTACAGTCTTTGTGGATTTTAATTTTATATGGAAATCAAAGAAACACCATCACAATGTAAAACAGAATGAACATATAATTCCATTAGTACATAATTCCATTCCAAATACATAATTCCATGCCTGAAGGCTTCTAATTTAGTAATTTCATTCCGGAATCTATTTAGGAAATGTGTAAGACACAATACATGTACTGAGGCTTTGGGTGCTTTTGTTGCTGTTAGGTTTTTGTAGGTTTTTTTTTTTTTCCTATCCAATCATCAATAAGCTGTATTATTAAAATAGAGAATATAAATCCTTAAGTGTTAGCATGTAAGTGTGTCATGGTTTAAGCCCAGCCAGCCATCAACAAATCAATCATGCAGCCACTCACTTATTCCCACTTCACGCCAGTGGGGTGGGGAGGAGAAAATAAAAGTCTCAAGCACAGAGACAAGGGACAGGGAGGGCTCACTCACCAATTAAGGTCACAAGCAAAAGAGACTTGACTTGAGGAACCAAAATCAATTTAATTTAACCACTTCACAAATTGTATCCAAACAGGACAGTAAGAAATTGAGTGGACTGAGAACTGGATGAATGACAGAGGGCTGTGATCAGTGAGTCCACTTGGAAGCATGTAGCTAGTGGTGTTCCCCAAGGGTCAGTACTGGGTCCAGTCTTGTCCAGTACCATCAATGACCTGGATGAAGTGACCAGAGTGTAACTTCAGCAAGTTTGCTAGTGACACTAAACTGGGAAGGATGGCTGATAACACCAGAAGGCTGTACTGCCATTTAGCAAGACCTGGACAGAAAGAGATTTGGGCAGAGTGGAACCTCATGAAGGTCAGCAAAGTCAAAAGTAGATTCCTGCATGTGGGGAGGGAAAAAACCCATGCACTAGCACAGGTTAGTACAGCTGCTGGAAAGCAGTTCTCTGGGGAAGGACCTGGGAGTGATAGTGGGTAACATGCTCATCACGAGCCAGCAGTCTGCCCTTTTGGCCAAGAAGGCCAGTCATCTCCTTGGGTGCATTAAGAGTGGTCAGCAGGTTCTCCTTCCCCTCTACTCCACTCTAGTGAGGCCACATGTGGTCTACTATGTCCAGTTCTGGGCTCTCCAGCTCAAGTGGAGGGCTACAAAGATGATTAGGGGATTGGTGTATCTCTTTTGCAAGAACAGGCTGAGAGATCTGAGGCTTAGCCTGTAGAAGATGGAAAGGGACCTTTTAATGCTTGTATCTAAAGAGCAAGTGTTGAGATGACAGGGCACCAGGGCACCACTCTATTCAGTGGTGCCTAGTGACAAAAGGGAACACAGGAAGTTCCATCTGACCATGACAAAAGGTTTCTTTACTTTGAGGCTAAGAAAGCACTGGAATAGGCTGCCCAGAGAAGTTGTGGTGTCTCCTCTGCAGATATTTAAAACTTGTCTGGATGCAATCCTGGGCAACCTGCTTTAGATTAACCTGCTTTAGCAGTGAAGGGGCAGACCAGATGATCTCCAGAGGTCCCTTCCTATCCCCACCACTCTGTGATTTATTATAGCTGAACAACACATCACATACCCTTACAAATTAACATTGCAAGCACACACAGAGCTCCAGTACAAGTCTTCAGTAACCAACATATTCATCCTCTAAAAGTCCAAGAGGACAAAATTCAAGTTAAGCTTGCAAGAACAATGACAGCTCCTCTAAAACAGACATTCATGAGCTTCAAGACAATGTATTCACTATCACTGTAGTGCTTACAAATTATGCAAAGGGGTCTTTAAAAAAAAACCTACTTTGCATAGTATTCACTTTGGAAGAAGGAAAAAGAATGCTACGTGCTTTTTAGCTCTTTTAATTCATATTAAAAAATGTGTTTAAAGACATTACGGCTAATACTGACATGTTTGAGAGGAAGAACAACTAAACATTGTGGTAAAAAGCAAATCTGAGGTTCTCAGCTGTCAAAGAAAATTTCAGTAATTTTATACTGTAATTGAATAACAAGCCTGGGACTGCCTGCTATCCTCAAATCTTAGACAAAACTTGCTGTCGTGGTGAAAGTGATACATCTGGGGGTGTACATATGGCATTCTCTGGAAAACTCTTAATTTGCAGTTCCTTGTAACAATTCATTCATTCATTCACCAGCCTTCACATTCGAAACGTTCTTTTTTGTCAGCATATAGTTAAGAAAGTTACTGAATATAGTCCAGGATAGACAACTATTTAGCCAGATTCACTCATAAACCACTTCTAGGTCTGCCAAGAATTAAGCATTCATGACTAGCTACATCTGGATGCACCAGGGCACTGCAGAATCAAGCTCTGTGTTTTTAGAAAGAACATTTCTCCATAAGGAAAAACCAAGAAAAGGGACAAAGAGTTTACACACATGAAAACACATGCTGGGACCTGACCAAATGCAGGCACATCAGTCTTGCACACAGGAGTTTTGGTTTCACTCTGCTACTGCAGGCAAATATTATCTCTCTAAACATAATGGTTTGCAAAACAAGTAATTCTCCTAGATGTTGTGTGGAGAAAAAATCCTATAGCCATTATTTAAATTTATTACCCTTAATTTCCATCTTCCAAACACAGAAATTGTTACTGGCTTCAATGCTTATTTCTTGTACCCAATTAAAAATCACACAGGACTCTGAACGCTGAATGTATCTTCTTGCACTTACACACTTCTGCTTTTTGCCAGAAACAGAGACTTAAGTTTTGAGGCTTAATATTTCTCCCTGTGGGCTGAGTGGCTACATTTTATAAAGGAGATTAACTCACTAAGAAGCACAATTGCACATTACTCTTAAAAATACACCAGTGGGTCACTGATATTACCTTCAACTAGCACATAACCTCCCCCAAAGGACTCTTGGCCATTGGTTATTTTCTAGTGTTCTAGTAAATGCATGTGCAGCAGGTCTAGAGAGGTTCTCCTCCCCTCCCACTCTGCCTTGGTGAGACCACACCTGGAATACTGTATCCAGTTCTTGGGCTCCGCAATTCAAGAGAGACAGGGATCTACTGGAGAGGGTCCAACAAAGAGCTACGACAATGATTAGGGGACTTGAACATCTCTCCCATGCAGAAAGACTGAGAGAATTGCAATTGTTTAGTCTGGAGAAGGCTGAGAAGGGATCTTATTAATGTCTATAAATATCTGATGGGTATGTGTCAGGCAACAGGCTATTCTCACTTGTGCCCTGTGACAGAACAAGGGGCAATGCACCTCAACATGAGGAGACACTTCTTTACTGCAAGGGTGCCGGAGCACTGAAACTGGTTGCCCAAAGATTTTGTGGAGTGTGCTCCTCTGGAAAAAGCCAACCTGGACATGTTCCTGTGTGGCCTGCCATAGGTGATCCTGCTTTGGAAGGAGGGTTGGACCCAATGATGTCTGGAGGTCCCTTCCAGTACGTAACTTCTATGATACTAGAAACTGTAAAATCAGTGAGTTTGTAGCCCACACTCAAAGAAAACCAAAGATCGGAACACATCTCAAGCCATGATCTCTTGATCCCACTTATACCAAATGTGGTATGATCAGGGTTCTGAGGTAACCCAAATTTCATCAGAACTAGAAACGCACAAGAATAGTTTAATTAATCTTCTTCTTCTCCTTCAAACTTCTTTTGATTTGCATGTTGCTTCTGTTACTGAGATTAGGACCCTATTTCATCTGTTCTGACAGCTTCCTAGTTAAACTACTGTCATCCTAAAAAACATGACGAGACCTCACAGCCTACTAAGTTCATCCCTACAAAAAAAAAAAAAAAAAAAAAAAAATCACATCATACTACGTACTCAAAGTAACTTCTTAAACTCACTTTCAGACAGTGAGAAAGCAAGAGAGTATTTAGTATATGAAGGCAAACAGCAACAGCAGACAGGGGCTAACAGCTGAAGTCAAAAGTTGCAGCACGGTTAAGAAAAGTGAGAGCATAGAGTTATTTTGGATAATCTGGTCTACATATTGTAGTTTTAAAATAAATGTGTTTTCTTTGAAGGATCAATGTAACTTAGTAATGAGTCACTATTCGTGTACTCTGTATTTAATTTAATAAATATCTTTTTTTCAAGATCTCTTCCCAAGTGTTTTTCTTTTCTTCCATAAGATATAAAACTTTTTTATTTTAATTCGGACTCCAGAAAAAACACAACCCTTACATCGAGGCAAATGAAGAGTAGCTGATCAGCAAGTCCAGCATCCTCAGGCTTGCTGTCTGGTAGTCATATCACCTCCTTGGACAACCTGGTCCATACGACAAGAGAGGCAAGAAAAGCTCTGCAAAAGGCTAGGCGCTGAAGGGGATTCCAAGGGTAAAGCAGATGCGGAATGAAACCTTATGGGAATCTTTAAAAGTATATCATATGTAAAACAAATAACAGAAGAATTTTAAGAGGGTTATGTATAGTATTTCCCAATTGCTAACAGCCTGAGAACATCAGCCTTGTGCTTCCAAGACTCAAGTCATCCAGACATCTGTCTGCACGTGGAGAAACATCAGATGACCACCATCGCTGGATCACAACCGGGAACCAGACTCTTTCTATGCAAAACACAGTAAGAAACCTTTCCTCTCTCAGCAACTTTTGATTCCCTTCATTTTTGTTACTATTTACAAACTAACGAGGTTATTTTAGTGATTAATCCATCTATACACATTAAAAATGAAGCAAATACTCATTAAATGGAGTCAGACAAGTTGTATGGAAAAACAAAATCCTGTTTATCCACTCCAGCAGCACAAACTTTACCCTGCTCCTTTCTTCCATTCTCCTCACCTCTCTCAGCCCTGCCCTGCAGGGATTAACAGTTCATTTGTCATTTTGACTTAAAAATTGGTTTACGTGCTTGACCAAAGTAGAAATTTGTGAGAGATGCAGTCACAAGTCAACAAGGACATGGGCTGAAACCACCGACTTACAACACTAGCTACTGAATGTCATCCAGTTCTTCAAAACACATACATTCCACAAAAACGTGTCTATCATTTTAGATTCTGTTTCCTAGATCACAAAAGTTTATCAAGATGTCTTAAAGCCTGTGACCTTTGCAAAGCCCAAGTTACCACTTTTTGCAAAACTGTTATAACTTATTTTCTGAATTTAAAAAAAAATGGATGGATATGAGAATTTGAATTTTCTAATAAAAGTGTCCAAGTGCTTTTGATCGACCTAGTAATTGCTAACTTATTTATGAATAGTTAGCCCTTTGTTCACAGCCTCTTGTTCTACAAGATATTAATGACTTGTTTTAAATTTTTACTTTATTGGCTAATCTGTGTTTCTGTAAGGTAACAGGTCTTCGGAAATAAGCAAATGTGTACTTCAGACAATTATTAGGATTTATTTGCTCAAAGCTCAATTATCTCAAGTCAATGAAGTCCAAGGAATAAAGGCTATTGTAAGGTCACAGTAAAATACTGAGCAGGACCTAAGTAATGATAGACTTAAATGGTTCAAAACATACCATTCCTCCTTCTTCTCCCCTTATTTCATAGGATTTAATTAAAAACTAAAGTTTCCTTTTCTTTACAGATTTTCAAAACACAGCTCCCTTCACATCTCTACCCCCTTTATTGTCTACCAAGGAAATTAAACACCATCAAAATGCTTCTTTAGTCATGAATATCCTTTTTGCTTGTAAAATAGATAAATCTAGTGCTGACACACAAAGTAACCCTGCTTCAGCATGTACCAAAACACTTCAAACATTCACCATTTTGAGTGAAGAACTGTTCTTAACTCCTAGTATGAACCCATACTGCAGTCTCCATGCACAAAGTGTCTCTGTGGTTAGTGAGTCAAAGGACAAGATCAGAGAAGATAAAGAGATTAATTTACCTGACAGGACATCCATTCCATACTCAGTTTGTGGCAAGAAGAATATAGTTGAACCACAACATCAAGGCATGTCCTAACAGTGAGACTAGGCTAGATTTCAGATAAGACACAGAGTTTTGGTTAGGCTTTGCAGATCTGTTTACTCTTTCACCCCTTACTTGCTCTCAGGGACCCTCATTTCCTATTCATTTCAGCAGAGGAAAAAAAGCTAGACAAACATGTAAGGAGAAAAGAGCTGGAAAGGGAGAATAAAAAACCACCATTACATCATAAAGACCACATAACATCTCAGCAGTTTCCCATCTCCTCAGTCAAGATGCTGCACCCCTCACTCTCATTCTGGTATCAGTGCCAGCCTGTAGTCTCAATATTAAGTCATTTGAGTCTACTGTCGTATCAGTCCCTTTCCTGTCAATAGCTTCCTAGTACCCACTCCCATCATTCCACTTCACCAATCTATCAGTACCTTCCCTCTCCTCTGTTAACTAGGGAGTGTCACTGCAGAACCCTTTTCAGCTCTGGTGTCATTTCTGTCTCTTCTACCATCCTACATATTAACGGCTTTCAAGAACTTGGAGGGAGGGTACAATATTAACAGTATAACAGGTGGGAATGGGGAAAAGCAGTAACAAGGAAGATAAAAGAAACAAGGTTTGATCCAAAAATTTTGGATCGTGAGGCCAGACAGCGATATCTACTAAACCAAACATTTAGGACATATTCCCAAGAACAGGCAAAGAAGTCCTCTCCAATAGTTAAGCCTAAAATCATAGCATACGGTGAAGAGCGTGTCACAGAAGTCTAGTCAACATTTCATGCTGGAAACATACTGAAACATAAAATTACTACTATCAACCTTTTAACTTAGCACCATAATCTTCTAACTTAGCACCATTACGTTTTTTCCAAATGGATGAGCTTGAGTTTCCAAATAGTTCTTCATTACTGCAGAACTATTTAAAAAAAAACCACAACCCAAAAAGCACATTTTAATGTATGACTTTGTAACTGCACTGTCCAGCCTTGCTGTCATTGGTCAAAGGTATTTCCATGAATAGCCCTCAAGATGCTGAATAGTTCTTCTTTGAGCCACGGCATAACTATCCCAAACAGTACTGTGCTGCCTTCACTCTGGTAAAACACATCTGTGTGAAGTACTGGGGGTGAAGGAAGCAGATATCTTCTTAAGCACAGCAAACACCTGGATTTAAACCAAGCATTTGCAAGAAGACCTGGAAACTCCCACCAGCATAATTCCTACCATGTTTCTCCACCATAACACTCTTGCCTCCATGCTGCTGAAATATGCAGCTGCTCTTGCTTGCGGGTTGTTCAGTAGGCAGCACTCTTCATCTCTAAGTGCCTCCCAATAATCCACAATGCTAGGTAACTTCCATGTCTTGTCTGTTACCTCCTTCTCCTAGTTAAGAAAACTAGAAATTCTTTCAAAGCACTTGCCTTTTAAGTACTATATACACAGCACTATATATGTACAATGGAGAAGATGAAGTCACAAAACATGTCACAAGGTTAGATAGGCACAGAATGTTTGGCACTGGATCCCTAGACCACCACAGTCCACTCCACCAAGCTGGAAGCCCTGCAGAGCACACCTGCCCCTGCAAAGCCCACATTTTCTCTGTGGTGACACACTGTGGTATTACAATCACCAATCTCAAAATCTAGTAATTTCTTTTAACCTTAAAAACCATGATCTGAATAGGAAAGCAGTTTACCAACTCTCAATTGAAGGCAAAGAGCTGTCTAATAAATCTATTATTATTGCAGCACAAACAATCTGTGTTATGTATTACTGCATAAATACTTGCTGCCACAAAAAAGCCAACAAACTCAACTATCATTAAACTCTCATACTAATCACACCAGCTGTAGTAGGCACAAGTCCTGCAGAACTTTTAGTACAGTAGAGCAGCTAACATTTCACACAGAATACAAGTGCCTTCTAGAATGGAATTAGCAGTTACTGATATCCTGCAATACAGCAGGTACCCAAATTTTATCACCTCTCTCCCCTCTGCATCCATATGGACTGACACAGGTGAATGCATATAGAAGAATCTGCCCCAAGTGATGATACAGTCAATGGTTCCCTGTCATTCTTCAGATGGACTTCACAGAAACCACTTTCACAAACACTGTATTTACCTGGCTGAGAACTACTGGCCAGGAACAGCTGCATTCATGTTAGGTTTGTCTCATCTTCACTTTGCCTTTTCAATCAAAACATAGCATCATTTCATTTTTTGACTCTTTATGAACTATTTGCCTGCTTAAAGATCAGTTTAGTGATGGTTTGTTTGGTTTTGTTTCAACTCAATTAACAGGTAAGTTAGTTTGACAAGTTCCAGCTTATAACCAAGTTCTGCCGTAACTGAATTAACAAGCCATTTGACCACACACAAACAGCACCTAGCCCTGTTTAGCTCTGAGGAATACTTCTCTGCCAACTTTGTGATAGAAATCAGTAAAAGGATTTGCCCTATTTGTAACAGAATACTTCTAACAGTTTTTCCCTTTGTGAAAACATATGGAGACAAATTTGAATCCTGTGCTGGTTTTGAATGCTATAACTAGAGAAAACTCATCACTATAAATGCAAGAATTTATAACGAAAACTCCAGACAGAAAGATATTTTCCACTGGGACTGTCACAAAGCTCTTCTCATCAAGCAGTAAGTTCACTTGTGTTGTTTACATAGAACAGACATTTTAAAAAATAGTATCAGAGACTCGTAAGGTTACTATTAAAAAATAAAAGCATGGAGGTGTTTGGGGGTGTGGTTTTGCTTATTTAGTTAGCCTATGTGCACAACAAACTTCAAAAACAATCTAAAAAACACAGACTCTCAGAAAAAAGGAGGCAAAGGATAGTTCTAGATGAAAAAAAAAAAAAGAAATTTGTTTGAAAAACTGTAACAAGCAACATAAAATCTGGACTTCAGTTTCTCATACCTGGACCGACTTTTTATACATTCAAGTCAGGGACTTGGAGGAGTCCCCAGATATTCCAGTTTAGACTGGCATCACAGCCACTTCTACATCAGGATGTTGGTCATTCATGACACGCAGTAAAACTGTATCATAGACATTTAGGATATGCATAGGCTTTTTATACCAACTAGCCTTGAGGATTACACATTTCTGCTACAAAATTAAATTATCCTAGCTTTAAAATGCTGATTCTACAAAAAATCCAGAGCAAGCATGCACCTCAAAGACTGAGGTATTTTATTTTCTTATTATTAAGCTGAGTAAACATTAGTTCAATTTATATGCAAGTCCATGTGAAGCTGGAAAGGTTTCAAGCATTTAACTGCGAGATAAAATTTCAAAACCAAATTAAAATAATTATGCATTCAGATGTATTAAAAATATCTGGCACAGTAATATAAATATCTTATGGTCCTTATATTTTATTAGATTTTCCAAAAATCCAATTCAATTAAAAACATTAGCACTAGCAATTAGCATGCTGCCAGGAACATCAAGATTTGTTTCCAAATATCTCTGCATGTCATCATTATGGCTGGTCATGTACTTCAAAACAAAGATTAAAAGCATGATTGAAGAGGCTGTTAAATGTTTTACATGAAGGTTCTTTTATTTTAGTTCATCTGGTTGTACAAAAGCTCATTTTGTTGATCCATCACTTTTCTGATTAGTCTGATGAATGAAGCATTGACTTATGCCTGCATACTTCTATGGTATAACATGACTGCATTCATTTAACAATTAATCAAAGACAACGACATTCTTAGGAAGACATCATTCAGTTTTGCTTATCAGTTTGCTTAGCAAGAACAAATTCTCAGGCTCCTGAAAATGAAATACTGCAACATAACATAAAAGTCCTGTTTTGATTTAGTGTAATTTGACTGCCTAAACACACTTCAAATAATTTATTTCCAGATGGTACTAAAATGATTTCTTCCTTTTACTGGCAGTTTAATAAACTTAAGACCAAAAGCAGTTTTAACTTAATTTTCTTTTTCATTAGTAAGGATTCTTTTCAAAACTTATAGCAAAACTGATAACTTTTTTCCCCCATCAGTCTATATCACACAGTTGCTTTCGCTGTTTCATTGCTCACATAAAAAACTATCGCCACTATAAAAAACTTATTATGAAAATAATCTTATAACCTTACCATAAAAACTAAGGGTTTATAAATTTACCATATTTTAATACTTTTATTATATTTTAAAAATGTACAAAGGCTTTTTAAAGTTATATAAGAAAGGTTACAGTAGTCCATTATTTTACTGTGAGGTCTCATAACTAAGTAATATACGTCTTAGAGCTTGTTCCCATTGACTTTACCATGGTAAGGTTAAGATCTAGAAATAAAAAATGCATCACTATTATATTATTATAAAGTATTCACACTGAAACGGGAGTTTTTCCTATCTCTGTAACTTTGAAACAACAAACTTCATAGAGTATATGGACTTAAATATCAAAAAGAAGAAACAGCACTTGCCCTCTCTTGTAATTGAGAAACACTGCTGCTGCAGCTCTCCAGCTGGAAATCTCAAATTAAGCTTACTCCAATCCTCAAAAAAAAAAAACACCTTTTAATACAAAGACTCAGTACAGTTCCTTGGCTGTTTTAGCTGCATTGAGAGTATTTCGTATTAGAATAAAGCAAAGGTTGCATAAATCTCAGCCAACTTCGCTCTCTCTTTTTTTTTTTTCTTTTATTTTGTGCAAAAGTTACGAGGTCTAAGTATTGTGTACTTAAACCTGGACAGATACACAAGAAAAACACAACCATATGCACTTTGGGAGAACTCAACACATATTGCAGTGAAAAATCAGCAGAAGCCAAACTCTACTTGTGTAAGACTCCTAGATATTCTCAAGAGCTGAAGGATTTTACCTGTCAGCTTTTTTCTACTGCAATTACGGTAGCAAATTCTGATACATCTCTTACATACATTGCTCACATTTTCTTAGGCTTACAGATTGCTTTGAATCCTGCTTATCCTCATGTTACAAGACAAAGCCCAACCCTACGAAGGGCTGCCAGCAGGACTCTCAAGAAGCATGTGAATATATGGCACTTCTTTATCTCAGTGTTGCCAATGGGCTAAATATGTTTAAACTCTAAATTTTGCAAATTTGAGTTTGATGGGCTTTTCTGTTTTGAGTGTTTGGAGCTTTTTTTGTTTTGTAAATTTTTGTTTGTTTATGCCCTCAAACTCACTGACATCCAGATGAAGGAAACGGTTTTTGGGTCCTTTGACAGTCAAAGCCAGTACAGAGCCTTGTGCCTAAAAGACTATTACTTTTCAACTGAAGTTCTCAGTTATGCAGTCTCCAAGTAAAGGAAAAAGCTGGGTACTCAGAATTTATTTTTCAACTTTCTCACCACTAAATGTAACTGCAAAATTTGACATCCACATGACAAAGCTTCTGAATATACTCAAAATTAACGTTCATCAGATACAGGTGCTGCTACTTTACAGACACCGTCAACTGTGGGGATGAAGCAAAGTCTAAGTTATTAATCTATAGCACAGCCAGGAGTCAAAAGGGTGGCATAAAGGTTTATTTCAGAGCTCTCAGATTCATGTTCCTATAATTATTAACACTTAACAGTTTGAGTTATTTTTAACTTCAGCAACTCCTCTACTAAATGAAGTGGATTTTTGCAAATGAGACACCGCTTGCCTTTCAGTCACAGCATAACGTAGTCTGGGCAATAAATTCTTTCCTTTGTAGTTACAATTCCTCACTGATACAATAACTTGACACAGTAATAAAAAATACTAAGTATTTATCTAGAGCCTGTGGATTTAAAATTTTCTTAATACTGTGGAAGTGAGAAGTTAGCTGGTTTTAGAGCTTATGAAACATACCCAGACAAGGAGCAACAGATTTCTTTTTACTGTTCCACAGTAGCCCAGCATTCCAACTATGATGAGGAAACAGCAGACTGCAATCATGACCGGGTGCACCACAGGAAAGTAAGTCAAAATGACAGCCTCCTCCACCCTAAAACCAATCAATCAGAAGTATAATCAAAAAAAGTATAATCACACAAAAATTATACAGAAGAAAAATGTAATATAGCTGTTAAACCAAAAATAGTGGATTAGCAGATGTGCTCTTTCCAGTGCCTTACACATTTCACAAAAATCTCTTCTATGTGGTTTTCAAGGCAACTGCTGCGTTCAGGTACCAGAAAGTAATGCATCATGCAAAATATCTTCAGAGTGAAGGCAATCTTCCTGTCCTGCACTTGCACAGTATGTAGCACAATAAGGCCATTTTGTCACCAGGATTCATAAGTGCTGCTGTAATAAAACTAACAGTATTCCTAAATCTCTGGACTGAATATTCAAGACTAAATAGTAATAGAATACAGTTAAATGTTGTCAAAGGGCCAAGAATTGATCCCTGTCAGAAGATAAACACACAAGCATAAAATGAGAACGAATTTGTATCTTTCTCCCTTCTCTAATTTCAACTAATGCCAGAAATAGTGGCAAAAAAACCCCACCTTTCAACAAAAGAGTAATTAGCTCAACTGAAGACTTCTTAACCCCAGAAATTCATTAGGAGACTTGCCATATAGAATGAAAGATGCATACTGTGATCAATCACCCACACAGATTAAGAGGTTTAAGGAATGCTTTACCTTGTTTCTGCCGTTAAAGTGAGAACATTATTCAGGTAGTCTCTCATCCATGCAGAAACACCTAATACACTGATGGACATCAACTAAAAAGAAAAGATGGAGTTATTTACCATGCATTTTAGAAAAACTGAAAGACAGTTCATAATTTAAGTAAAGGATCAACCATCACTAGTAACATCTTTCATGCATGAGTTATCTGAACAGCATACTGTTCCCAAAACTTGTATATCCATAGCGTGAGTTCGCTGCCCAAGTGTTAAGGGAGACAGTGACAATCTTCTCTTCCAGTATGCATAATTAATGGTTGGAATACCTTCTCTCTCACTCAGTAATGCCACTGCTGGTCCAAGTCCCACCATTGCAAAACGTACCGCAGAAACCACAGGGAGTGTTTATGCTGCCAAGATTAGTGACTCTTTCAGGGCTTTCTGGTGATATCTACCAGCTTGTATGAAACCATGAGGCCATGCTCAGGTACACAGCTAGGGAAGAATAATCTGAAGCCCAATATAGGATATAACAGTACTGATACGCTGGCACATAAGAGAGGATATTTGTTTGGGGTGTTAAATTTAGAAGAATCTGATTCATTCATTCAAAGTCACACCATGAACACTATGTCTCAGTTTCCTGAACTGTGAACTGACAACAGAACTCACTGTGCTTCAATTATAAGCCCTGGATCACCAAAGCATTTGGGTACCTAACTTAGTACAAAACCACTACACCCTGATCAGAACTGTTTCTGTAGCGAGTAAATCCTTGAGACTGAACCCACCTAGAACTGTAATCACCTCAGCAGACCTGGATTTCTGACACCTGATGCCATCATGCACTCCAGCACACTGGGATCAACCACTAGAAGCTCTGGCCTAAGATGTTCTTAAGAAGCCAAATCTCAGTGATGGGGTCAGGCCATACCTGCCACACCTACCATGACAGCACCAACTCTTTCTCTGCTGTAGCAAAGGCACCGCTAGAGGACAAAGCACCCTTCACAGCACTTGTCTGTGTATTTTGCACTGGGCTAGGTAAGTCAGCACACCCTCCTGAAGGAGGGTTCAGGTAACACCTGCAGTCACCCCCATCTTTGCACATGCTCTCTGGCCCCAAGAGCAGGTTTCCTGCACACATAGTGTAGAGGGAGCCCTGCTCCCCAAACAGGTGGTGAGAGATGCAGCTATAACCTCCTTCAAGGAGAGGAGGTTATAGTTTTTCTACAAAACAGAGCAAAGTTGGAGTTACTAATGCCACTGCTTAATTCTCAAATCATTTCAGGGAATTCAGCTGCTTTATTACACTCAAAAGAGTGTAGGAATATCAATCTCATATGTGTATCTAAGACTGAACTATAGCTCAAAGGCTGAAGCTTAGAGACTCAGGACTTGAGAAGCACCACCATCTGACAGAGGGAAACCTAAGTGATGGCTCTCTTGAATACTACTGTTTTCATGCACTGTACAGGTGTATGCCACATAACCTCAGCATTATACTAATAACTTTGTAAATCAGTAAGAAATGTTCATCTCCCCTGTTGCCTTCAACAGCTAACTTCCCACATGCCCTCTTTAGGGAAATAAGTTGTTATGAAGAACAAGTTAACTGATTCAAACCTATGAAATCGGCGAAGTCACTATCCTCACTGACTGCCACACATCCACTGCAGGCTACTTCTGCCTTCAGAATTTCACAAGAAATCCCCGTGGCTATCCCATGCTTTTCAAAACTAATGGACAAAATACAAGCACTGCCTTAGTTCTGGGTAGCTCCAGGGAGAGCCTTTGGTGCTTAACATGGTGCAAGTATAGCCTTGAAAACTAGTGCATGCTGCAAGCCCACTACACACACATCTTTTACATTCTGTGGAATCTATTTTGGCTGGTGAAACAGCAGAAGTAAAGAGTATATTCAGTTGTGTCATTTGTAGGAAGCTGCAGGAGCAAGGAAAGGAACACAACTAGAATCTCCTTCTTGATAAACTCCACAACAACAGCTATCTCCTCAGAAGAAAGCATCAGGCAAATATAGCATTCTAACACAATGAGAGATAAAGATGATTTCAAGCAGACAGAGTGTCTTCTTATGGTCAAAAGCAACAGGAAACCTTCTGAACTCTTCACATCTCCCTGTAAAGCCTGCTGATGCACACAGAGAAAGCATTAGCTTGCACTTCTACTCTATATGTAGTAAAAAGACTTAAAATAAATTTGTTGAATTTGCTTTACAGCTCAGTAGTGAGAATTCTATCAAAACCACACTCCTCAGCAACTTTTAGTAAGAGCCAGATGGTCTTCCTACAAAAACTGCACCAGAGAAATGTTCACTAGCTAAACAATATTCTGTCTCCCATACTGAACTAGGGGAGCTAGAACCTGCAGACTGTACTTGCTTACTTTCAGCCTTCAATAAAGTGGCAGTATGTTCTAATATAGCAATGAGAGGAGATAGACATCTTGGAAGAAGGCAAGAGATCAGTTCTTCAGTGGAAGTAGAATTTGGCAGGCAAGAGAGTCACCACAAGGATCCTAGAGCCTGCAGGTCATTCTGAAACAACAGGGAGATCACAGAGCAACCAGCTGAAAGGCAGAAGGAACAGAAATGACTGCCTAGAAACTAAAAGAAATTAGAAAAGTCCTGACACACTGAAAGAATCATTCAGTTGGCTATAAGAAGTGACTTGCCTACAATGACAATCAGGAAGGAGGAGAACTTTCATTTCTCCTCTGTCTGCCCAAGCTGAGTTTTCCCTACCTATATATGTAGTTTTGCCCACATAAAAAACTTATTGTTCCTCTTCTAACCTCTTGCTGACCTTCCACAGCTCACCCTGCACATAAGGAGGATCTTAAGATAAGAGTGGGGAGTTGGAAAGGAGAAGGAAGGAGGGAGGTTGGTTTGAAAGCCCTCCTGGGCAGTTCTGTTGTTCAGGAGGGGTTTTCTATCTCTGTATTACTTCTAACTTGTAAATTATTGTATATAGCTGTAAATATCTGTATATATTGTATATATATGCTTGTAAATTGTGCCATGCTGTAAATACATCGTTTCATTCCTTAACTTCCAGGCAGTTGAGTTAGTCTGGTGAATTTGTGTGTTGGGGCCAGGGGGAAACTACCAAACTGCCACACACCCGAAATACCTCAACATGCATCCAAACCTACCAGCAAAGAACAGCAGTCACATCACTGCAATTCACTGTCATGCAGTTTTCAAGGAGTCATGGGCAGGGGCAAGGTCCTGATTACATTTTCTCCTGATTCACTTAGAGGATGGAAAAAAGATGGACTTAAAGAAGTCCTGTTCTAGTCACTGTTTTGTAAGTAACTTAGACGTAAAATATGTCAGAACATTGCATCAAGCAATCAGACAAATGGACGCAAGTTTAGAAGAAGTAAAACTACCAAGACCACTCACCACATTAGCAGTTACATCAGTTCAATAAGAAGTTTACATTCAAGCTTCTCTGATGACAGCCAGTCTGCTATGCTGTAAACATAATATGATAGTAGGCAGTAAAACATGTTTATTTGTTGCAGCTGGCTGCACAAGTCACTATGGGTTCCATTCTGAGCTGTCACAGCATGTTATATAGCCATCAACATGACATTGAAGAGTTTACAAAACTGCCTGCTGTCATACTTAATTTTAAATATTTTCACACTGATTAAACAAAGGTAATAAATTATATTTTTATATACAAGCAATATGCAGATTGCAATAACATATTACATTTCCAAACTAATTTGTAACAAAAAGTTTTTTAAACTACTAGACCTTTCTTACACAACTGAATTACAATATCCAAGAATGAACTCAAACTATTAGGATTGATCATTTTTAAGCATAGTTTAAACTGGTTTGGGAACTCTTTTACATAAATTATGCATAAAAATTGAGACAACAAATAANTAGCCTTAAACCAGCACACCTCTTATTTATTAAGTATATATTTTAGGCTCTTATTGTGGCAGTCCTACTCACAATGTTTTTGAGACCATACCTACACTAGAAAATAAATCTGAATTTTCCATTAATAAATGAACACGGATTTCTGTCTTTGAGAGAATGAGACAAACTGCTATTTGCACATTTTCATTCTTTCATCATTTTCTTTCATTCAAACATTCTAACACCTTAAGTTTTTGATGATGAAAGTTGCTGTGCTTGAATTTGAGAGTTTGGGGTTTTTTTTATTTTTAAAATCAGTGGGAAGACTGGAAGCGTCTTTCATGTTAAAAATCAGACACCATTCTTTTTGTTCTAATAGATGGAATAAACAACTTCAAGCCATGCTCTGGTACTTGTACAAAATGCTGACTAGATGACAATGGTCCAACTTGGAGTCTTTGGCAGACAGCCAAATGGACAAATACCTGGCAAGTCCTCTTGGTAAGGTTAGCTTGTTGACACGTCTGCTGTTGGCTGTGGCTATGAGATCTCCTTCCAGAGATGATTTGCCAGGTATTTGTCCGCTGTCATAGCTACAGAGGTTCAAAGGCAAATTACACCCCAACAGAGAAAGAAATACTAGCAGCCTATGAAGGAGTGAAAGCAGCTTCTGAAGTGATTGGAACTGAGTCACAATTGCTGTTACCTCCTAGACTGCCAGTTCTAAACTGGATGTTCAAAGGCAAAGGTTCATCACCTCATCATGCCACAGATGCAACCTGGTCTAAGTGGATGGCTTCGACAATCCAACAAGCACGAATGGGTAATCTTGATCGACCTGGTCTGGTGGAAGTGATCACCAACTGGCCAAAAGGCACAGACTGTACAACACCTCCAGGAGAGCGAAACCCGTGCTGAGGAAGCTCCTCCTTATGGTGAGCTTTGTTCACAGATGGTTCCTGTTGTCTTCTTGGGAACAAGCAAAGATGGAAGTCAGCAGTCTGGAGTCCTACCAGGAGAGTTACTGAAGTTAAGAGATGAAGCTCTATTTACATCTTAGCACAATATACAAGCAGATATATACACAATATACAGGAATATTTACAGAAATATACAAGGTAAAGGTAATACAGAAACACGACACCCCTCCCAGAAATCAGAGACCCCAGGAGGGGCTTCTAAACACCCTTCCACCTTCTCCCCACCCCTCTACCTTACCCCAAGGTTTGCCTTTGGTTAGTTTGGTTACTCGGCAGAGAGGAGGAGGCCAGAATCTAGATAGCCCGAGAGTGTCTGCAAGTCCAAGTGTCTTATCTTTGTTTTGTATTCTTTTCTTAAACACCTCGGCAAGCCTATGAGTGAAGTAGACAACACCATTGTTTCCTTTTCACAGCCTATAATTTTCTTCGTTAAAATATTCCAATTAGCCTCAAACCAGCACACTAGCAGCACTACAGAACAACTTGCTTTGCAGAGAAAGGTTTCCAGCTCCCAGGGTGTAACTTCCAAGATACGACAATATTAATCAGAATAATTTTAGCTTGAAAGAATTCTTCAGTTAAAATTGCAACTGACCAAAAGCAAGGTGGATAAATCACTACAAGGTCACGAACAGAGCACGTTGCAGTGCTTTCACATGATTTTCACAATTAAGTTCAACATTCAGATCACTGAGCAAACACCGATAACTCAAATCTCTGGATAAACAGACAACTACGTGTTTTTGGAGAGAGAGGAGTAAGACAGAGGAGAGTGCAACAAGAGAAAGAATGGTGGCCTATATTAAAGAAAACTTTTCTCTCCAACAGACTTAACAGACATGTCAATACTTAATTTTAGCCAGGCTCCCTACACAGGGTTGTGCCTTGGTCCCCTCCCACTTGCAAACAGCTGAAGCATGTACTTATTTGCACTTTGAATCTGAGTTTGCTTGCACAGCTGCAACAGTGAGTTAATGACCTGCTCCACATTTCACATGGCCTGGAACTTGCACACTTTGCAATAAGGCAACTGCCAGAGCACTGAAAGGCTGCTAACAGGTCACTGTACCAGGGGAAACAGCAGGTTTTCAGCAGTTGGTCGTCCAAGTCTTCTGCAACAGCAGAGCATGAAGAACAAATACAAGCTCAGATACACAAACAGGTCGATGTGTAAGTCGTCTATCTGCAGGTTCTAATGAGTGTCAGACCTACATATTGACTTCTGGGCTGTATATTCTTCTACTGTGTGCAGTTCTGGAGCCCCCAGCACAGGAAGGACATGGAACTGTTGGAGCGGGCTCCAGAGGAGGACCACAAAGATGATCAGAGGGCTGGAGCAGCTCTCCTATGAGGACAGGCTGAGAGAGTTGGGACTCTTCAGTCTGGAGAAGAGAAGCCTTCGAGGAGACCTTGTAGTAGCCTTCCAGTATCTGAAGAGGGCCTACAGAAAGGCTGGGGAGGGACTATTTACAAGGTCTTGTAATGACAGGACAAGGGGCAATGGGTTTAAACTGGCAGAGGGGAGATTTAGACTGGATGTTAGGAGGAAGTTCTTTACAGTGAGGGTGGTGAGGCACTGGAACAGGTTGCCCAGGGAGGTTGTGGCTGCTCCCTCCCTGGAGGTGTTCAAGGCCAGGTTGGAGAAAGCATTGAGTGACCTGTACTAGTGGGAGGTGTCCCTGTCTATGGCAGGGGGTTGGAACTAGATGATCCTTGAGGTCCCTTCCAACCTTACTATTCTATGATTCTATATCACAAGGGTACATTACAAGTGGAGGGATAAGAATGTGCATCTTCTGCATCCATCCCTTCTGTGACTACCTAGACACTGCACTTCTTGTTAGGACACGATTAGTGTCACTCTTCCCCCAAAGGTAAGCATCTTACTGTCAAGAGACCTTTTTTCTGCCTTTGGGGAGTGTGCTGGTTTGAGGCTAATTGGAGTATTTTAATGGAGAAAATTATATTATAGGCTGTGAAAAGGAAATAATGGTGATGTCTACTTCACTTATAGGCTTGCTGAGATGTATAAGAACAAGAACACAAACATAGATAAGACACACTCGGGCTTGGAGAGCCTCGGGCTCTCTAGCTTTTTTGCCTTCTCCTCTCTGGTGAATAATCTAACTAACCACTTTCCTTCTAATCCCACTGGCCAATCTCCAAACTCATCTTGTGAGTAAGCCAAAACCTTGGGATAAGGTAGAGGGGTGGGAAGAAGGTGGAAGGGTGGTTGGGAGGCCCTCCTGAGGACTCTGATTTCTGGGAGGAGTATTGTGTTTCTGTATTACCTTTAACTTGTATATTTCTGTAAATATTCCTGTATATTGTGTATATAGCTGTTTGTATATTGTACTAAGCTGTAAATATAGCTTCATTCCTTAACTTCCAGACGGCTGAGTCTAGTCTGGGTGATTTCACAAAGTGTGGGGGGGAACTCCCAAAACATCACAGGTATGTGCTGCTGGTTGTGGGTAATTTGCAGCAATGTTCAGAGCTCCAGTTTCCAGATCAATATCAGAAGTCACACACCACTGTCAAGATGATGCTACTAAGCAATCTACTCCTGTTTCTGTAAGAGCTTGGTTTTGTTCACAAACAGCAGTCAACATCATAGATGGCAGGTAAATTACTTTAAACCCCAGGTATATAACTGGAAGATGCCTATGAGAAAAGAATAAGTATTTCCTGCATGGGACTTGCATAGCAGTTGGTTGCGGGTACACCACTTAACTTTCCTGTTTTACATGTGAGCACACGATTATTACTAAAATAATCATGCACTTCAAATTATACATTCCTATAAAACTGCATCAAATTAAACTGTCTCCTATACCTTGGAAAAGAGCTACAAGAGATTAAAAAAAATTGTATTATGCATATGACCTTTGCCTAATGTCTACTACAGACTTGAGATGATGGAAAATGTTCACAGTAAAGCAGCAGTGCCTGAGGACTCATGAATAATTGGGCACCTATCTTCTACAGAGATGCTAATTTTAAGAAAAAAAAAAATGCAAGTACCTACAAGCCAGATGGATCTTCACAGATCTGCTGGAGATCATGGCTTACTGGTATAAGCAGTTTCCCTTGAGCTGTTGGCTTAAACCTGGTCAGCACGTGTTTGTACCTTCATCCTCAATAAAGATTCAATGAGCTCCACCCAGGTAATCATAAGGATTACACAAAAAAATGCCTGTGAGTGATTTATTTCTGAATGCCAATTAAGAATCATAACGTCATTTCCAAATAGGGCAGAGTTTATTTTTTCCTCTCCATCATCACATGAAGCCACTCTCTTTTTCAGGACTGCTTTGTAGAGACTTATCTACTGATGTGACATGCCATGTAGGATGAGCCATGTCATCTATGAATATATGCATGGGAGGGTTATATAGAAGTAGATACAAAGTTGACTTATGACTGAACTCTATTTTGTTAGGACATAGTCTGGTAATGTAATCATGTTATATAAATAATGCAGGGTAGAGACACCAAAAAGTAGGAGTTCTCAAAGACCAGAATTAAAAGTATTTCTGGTCCTTTCCAAACTAATCCAACAGCTTGTTCTGCTGAACACATTCCTGTAAAAGACACCATATTCCCACTGAAGCTGGAGTTATTCCTAAGAAAATCAGATTTCAATTACACAAGTCTACACTGCAGGCTCTAAAATCAGAGTATATTAGCCTAGAATGAGCTCCATGTCTACACTGCTATAGGTACCCAAGCCAGGCAGCATTCATTTCAGTGGATATTGTTAGTCACTTAAACTGCATAAAAACTTGACTCTAACTCCATTTGTTCCAAGTATCTACAAATCCCACCAATGTGAGTGGAACTTGGAAAGCGGCAGAAACACAACCTCTGCGAGAATCCGGTGCCAGGGAAAGGAGAATAGACTGATTACTTTATGTCACAGTAGATTTGAAAAATGAAGCAAAAAATTACAAGACTCAACACATACATTTGAGGTTAGAAAAAGGAGGAAACACAATACCACTGCTTCCAACCACCCTTAGTGCTTCCTTGCACAACATTAATATTTCCTTGCTCAGAATTCTCAGGTGGGACACATTACACATTAAAAACTAGTTTAAGTATTCAAACTAAAATGAAAACTAATTGGATACTTGCTTTCATTTTATGTCAGTTTGTTGTTCACAAGCACAAATTCAAGACAGATGCAAAACAGTGTCTACTATCTGCCAAGAGGGTTTATTGGCTCAACCATAGATAATCAGATGGTACTGCTATGTACCTGAAGGAAAACTTAGGCACAGCTCAATAAAAACACCATATCCCCAGGCAGAAAAACCTCACAAGGTGAAGGATGTGGCTTGGCTCAAACAGCCAGCAACACTACTAATCACTGGTTAAGAGATCCTTATCACCTATGACAGTCATATGCAATTTACAATCTTCGTTTGCCCAAGCTACTATAGTACAGTCATTCTCAACTACAACCAACCAACAGAACAGCAGGTGCTCCTCCTTTCTGCCCCACATGCTCACCAGAAAAAGAAGGGGGAAAGAAAAAAAAAAAAAAAGCTGGTAGTTCTCTCAAGACAGAAAGTCTGTGCAGACTTTTACCTGCATGTTAGCTGTATTTTGACAGTTTTGGTGGGGTTTTAGTCTGTTGTGTTTGGTTCCGCTTTTTTAATGAGAAAATTGACCAAAAAAGTTGTGCTGCTTTTTCTCACATCTACTATCATAACCCCTAATGACTACTGTCCTTGGATAGCCTTCTGTGTGATGCCTGCGCCATTACTACAGGCTGGCCACGTTCTGCAACTGAAGGTCTCTCTACAGTAAGCACTCACAAAGGTGGATTAGCTTGGAAAGGGACTGCAGTGATGTAAAGGACAACAGCGACATTGCCAAACAGCATGAAGAGGATTCCTGTGATGACAAGTTACATCATCATGAATGAAAATGCTCATATTGTATTCACAACTACTACTGAGCTGCAACAGTGAGAGGAACTTGCTGATACAGAAGGATCTCACCAGAAAAGAAGACCCTGCAGTCTCATAAAATATGCTTGGAGAGTTGATTGTTTATGAATTATTTACAGCTAAGCAGTCTTCAGGCCAAAAATGACAAAAAGCACACTAAGTAACACTGCCTGCTTCTCTCTCAAACGCACACAGGTACATCGCCCTGTCCACCATTCCGCATAACAGCTCATCAGATGAGCCCAGTAGAAAAATAATTCTTTCTACCCAAATGGGCAGCACACAGCTATACACTTAAGAGTAACACTCTGAAGAAGCTAGAGAAATGGCAGCAGAGGAACTACAAGCTCTCTCACTTCTCTGTTTCTGTAGGCTCTGACAGCAATCAAATTTCAAAGACACCAACCAGCCTGCTGTGGCAACCATCCACACTTTGTTTTTCAGCAATACTGATGGTCAGATTAGCCAGTTCTGTTATGCATAAGATCTTCTAAAGAAGCTTCATGCGCATTACTTTCTCCCCACCAGGAAGGCAATGACAAAGGCTGGGAGTACCATCACACACTCACTGGCTGCCATACACAGGACTGACATGCATAAACTTTTACTTTAGATGTTGAAAATCACAACATATCAGACCAACTACTGTCTCTTCTACAGTTTTGTGTTAAGACTTTAAAAGCTTCAAGACACCCAGCTTGGAGGAGAAAGCAATCCTTTTGGCACATAAGGTTAGACCTACAACTAGACAGCACCAGTCAAACAAGACCATGTCATCCTATTCCCGTCAGGACCCTCAGTCAAACCATTATTTTAAAAAGTCAACACATACTTTTTGCACATCTTCACTCTTTTCAGCCAAATACTGACAACTGACACAGCCACTGGGCATGTTATCAACAGGCTTGAAGTCATCTAAAGACAACAGCCCTCAGAAAGGAAGGAAGCAAGAAAAACAAAAAAACTGTCCAAGATCAGGCTTAAAGAAAACCACACATATGCATCCCAAATCAGGAGGTCTGAACAGATCCTGGAATCACAGCAACACTCCTGTTTTTATCCATCAAGACAGAATCTACCATACTCAGGAAAAATGCAGCTGAACATTTTCAAGGAGCTGATCGAATCTGAACTTTCTGACCATAACCTGGACTAGTACTTATCCAAATAAGCATTAATATAAACAACAGGCAATCTAAAGCTTTTTAAATGGAAGGGACAGCAAGACAAAATCACAGTCCCTGTGCCCACACCAGTAGTTATGAACCTGCTGTCAGAGGAACCTGTCACAAGAAAACTTTCCTATGGGTCACATGCTCAGACTCGAAAAAAAGCAGGGGTGAAACTCCCACTAGGCCCAATAGGAGAAAACTCAAGCTCAGACAGAGGAGGAGATATGGCATATTTCACTAAAACTAGCAGCCAGTGGCTAATTTGTATTTGGCTGATAAATACACATCTGAATAGGACCAGATAAGAAGCGGTAAGAGGTTTTTTTCACACACGTGCCTTCAAAGGAGTCTGATTTAACTGCCATAGATTTAACACACACCACACATTCTGTTTCTTACCACACAATTCTGGCAGGCTTGGATTATTTTGCTTATTTATTTGGTTTGGACCAAACCATAGCATTCATCTGCTTTGCAGAACACAGAAAACTCCAAATGGACTGGTTGATTTTTCATCTGAATTTCAACAAACTTCATTTTATATACCTTGTGGAAGATAAGCTTTAATCCTTCGCAACATCTATAGTTCAAGTCATCTGCTATACTGGCATTTATTATTTCATTACAAATTTACATGCTTCAGCACTATATAGACTCCACCTTGCTGCTTGGGTGCCATTTCCTGCATTCTGGTCTCACATATATGCAGTATGGTCCTGGTAAGACTAAGAAGGGACCTCCAGAGATCATCTAGTCCAACACTCTGCTAAAACAGGTACACCTACATCAAGTTGCACAGGAGCACGTCCAGGTGGGTTTTGAAAGTCTCTGGAGAAGACAGTTTTCTTACCTCTCTGGGTAGCCCATTCAAGTGCTCTGTTACTCACAAAGTAAAGAAGTTTTTCCTTAAGTTCAAGTGAAACCTCCTGTGTTCTCTGCTTTTTATCCATTGCCCCTTGTCCTATCATTGGGCACCATTGCAAAGAGCATAGCCCCATTCTCTTGATCTCCACTCTTTACGTATTTATATGCATTGATAAGATCCCACCTTAGTCTTCTGTTTTTCAGGATAAAGAGCCATAGGACTCTCAGTCTCAATTAGAAAGATTAATTACATACTTCTAAAAATTTTCTATTTTGAAGACAAGCATGAGAAGTTTCCATTTTCTTCTCTAGGACTTTTCATACCATCACAGAGTCAAAACACCCTTTTTCCTATTAAAAATAATTAAAATCACATGTTCTAGTTATGGATGATCTTAGATGTCATTACTTAAAAGGCAACAAAATTTGAAGTATGAGAAGTTAGGATGTTAGGAAGAAGTTCTTTCCAGTGAGGGTGGTGAGGCACTGGAACAGGTTGCCCAGGGAGGTTGTGGCTGCTCCCTCCCTGGAGGTGTTCAAGGCCAGGTTGGATGAGGCCTTGAGTAACCTGTGCTAGTGGGAGGTGTCCCTGCCTATGGCAGGGGGTTGGAACTAGATGATCCTTGAGGTCTCCTTCCAACCTTACCATTCTATGATTCTATGATTCTATAAGTAATTTCTAGCCATGAATGATTTTGGTCATTTCCAATTTTGGACATGAGTTAAGAATGAACAACGTAAATAGTAGCACCACGATACAGATGTAGTCAGTACTGGTCCACTGCCAAGCTCAAAGTTGGTATGTAGCTCCATGCCTAAGGTCCACAACAGGCATAATAAGTAACAAAACAATAAAAAGTAAGAAGGCACAATTTGACATGGAAAGGAACTCAAAATCTGAGCACAGAGAGCAGACACATTTAAATTTCTCAGGTGAAACCCTGATCTCTCTAGAGAGGAACTGCAACACAACACACTAGCTCCCTCCAAAGACGAAGGTAGGCTTTCCTATACAAGGAAAGCATCACTGGTCTGAGAACTCAACTCCAGCAGCAAGGCCTTCATCACCACACAACAGATCAGCTGACACAGTGGCAGGACATAACCTTATGTGTAACCTTAGTACCACCTAAATGGCCTATTCAACCACAAAAAGTTGCCACTGAATAATAAACCTGATGGGACAACACGAACAATTGGCAGGGAGAGCAAGGGAAAACAGCAGACTAAGTTTATGGGTCAAAGTTAGCAGTGAGATAAATTGTGAATGGGAACTGTTAAGTACAGCTCAAAGCAGGAATTATGGAAATCGATGAACAGGTGAATAACAATAACAGGAGGACAGGATATTTTCAACCATGTGGATGTCCATAAACTCAACTTAATTAACTGCATATGTGTAAAAAACCAAACTTGAACTCAGGCCAGCTGAACCCAAGCAATCTTAATCTTAAAAGAAAACACTGTGGTTTATATTTTGTACAGTATCCAATGAAAATGGTGTGAGAAACAATTGCTTTTTTTTTTAAAATAAAGATTTCTTCATCTCCTATTAAAGGGCTTTCTTCTTACACACACTACAGAAATATGTTATTTTTTGGCTCTACTAAACACAACCTACAAAGCTACATACTTTCAATACATTTTCAGATCATTTGCATTATACAGAAAGTATCATTCTGTACCAGTCTGTCTGCATAAATCTTAACTGCAGTCAAGTAGGTTTAATTTTGTGCAATTGAGGCTCTGAGTAATCTCAGTCATGCTGTTCGTCCATAATTGTGAAAGTTCAGGAGCAAATGTTGATCACACCCACTTGCCCTGAAGAGCAAGCCTGCTCCTACACAAATACGGCTTTGAGTGAAATGCAAAAAACAAAAGAAAGGCCTCCTGGCCTTGCCTGCTAGTTAGGATGTGGCCCCTGAAAGCACAGAAAAGACTCTAGGCAAAGTCTCCAAAAGCAACTGACTGCTCAGATACCTGTGAGGGCTTGGCAGTTCAGATCGGGACACGAGATGCTCTGAAACTCAGTCAGGAAGCCACAGCACCCGTGGATCTTTCCCCCTCTAAATATTATAGGTGCACAAATTCACACGCGTATTTATAACACCCAGTTAATACCAAGTATCACTTTACTTCCAAACAAGTTGGACTATTGGGCGTTTTTTCCTATTTTCCAGTGATCGGTATTCCCTTATAGGAACCTACGGGGGCATACACCAAGGCAGGTAACTTCTACCCACTGGCCGTGCCCGTCGTCACCTGCTCGGGCGGCGGTAGCAGGAGCCCAGCCAGGCCCGGCCCACTCGGCGTAGCTCCACTCACCCAGAAGAGCAGGTTGAGGGCGTAGAGCAGGCAGCGCAGGCACTTCACCGAGTCCTCCCTGGCCATGGCGAGCCTCCGCGGGAGACAGCCCCATCCTCTCACCACATCCTCCTTCCAGAGGCTGGGCCGCCACAGCCCTGTAGAAGAAGAGGTGGAGAGGGGCAGGCGAGTCCCTCCTGCCGAGGAATCAGCGCGCAGGTAGCCGCCACAGTGCGGAGCTCAGCCGCCGGACAGCCCTGGACGGGCACCGCCCGGACGGGAGCAGTCAAAACCCGAGGGGACCCCCGCAGCGCCCACCCGTCGCCCACTTCGGCACTCCCTTCTCCGCCCGCCCCACCCTCCGTTCCCGGAGATACCGATGGGCGAGATTTATTAACAGAACTTTGCGCAGGGTAGAATCAGCGGACTGTCCCAGGACCAGAGCGGTGCCGAGGATAGAGAAGGCACGGTCCGGGAGCGCCGGCTCCCTCCCAACCCGGGAGGGACGAGTTGTCCAGTGGAGGGCGGCCGGAGAGGAGCGGCCACTTACCGCCCGGGCGCTCCCCTCACTCACTTGCTCCAGCGAGGACTCATCGGGACGGAGCGAGGCAGCGCAGCATAGAGCCGCAGTGCCCATGCCCGACGGTGCAGTCACTCCCTGCAGCGGGGCGCCGAGACGACGGTCCCAGAGGCTGAGCCTCCGCCCGCAGCGCTCCGCCGAGCGCGGCGGCAGCCAGCTGCACGGACACTGCCGCGCATGCGCCGCGTCCCGCTGTTGCCACCCGCCGGGTCCTAGCGCCGCCGCCGTGCATCGCGCCCTGTCAGGGCCCCACAGGGTGAGAAAGGCCCACGGGGGCCTGACCTACTGACGGACGGGAGTAGCTATGGGGTGGTCACTGAAACACGTACCGACGGAAACGGATCTGCGGAGCTGAGTGTAAATGGCAGCTTGGGGCATGGGGGAATTTCAGTGGGAGACACCGCGGGTTTCCTCCTGGGGAGTATATCCTTTAGAGTGGGTTCGGCCCTCGGCCTCAGGGGCAAAGCCCCTGAAGGGTTATCCTCAGAAATGCATTCCCACTGACAGTCGGCTTCAAAAGCCCAGTTATGGTGGAGCTTGAGAGTTGCTTTGATTTTATTTCCTTCAAGGTAGACATTAAGCAATGAGCTTAGACAAGCTACATCTTGTGGCATGTTGGCCCAGAGTGCGAAATTCCTCAAAAAACATGGGGAGGGTTGCAAGATTTCACAGGCATTTCACAAGGTTTCAGTGCTGTTGTGCTGGAAATGAAACTACTGACATGAAACCTTAGTCTGGTCTTTAACAACCTGGCACCTGCTCCCTACAGCTAAGCAGCAATTTGGAAGTACTGGAGTACTTATAGTGGAGATAAATCATTCCTGAAATGGGCAAAATGTGCAGTTATTATTTTAGGTGACAACCACCAATTTGCCCTGTACTGTGCATAGTACTTCCAGAAGCCACAAGTAAGCTGAAAAATATTCATCCTATCTCTGAAATTTGTTCAAATGTGATTAGGGTGGCAGTTTCCTACTGACATCTGTATTGCTCCAATGTGTGTGCATATATATATACACACACACACACCACACACACACACACACACGCACACACACACACACAGCGGGATCTTGCAGGATGCAGAGGTGGGCCCATGCCAACATCATTAGGTTCAACAACACCATGTGCAGGGTCCTGCATCTGGGTTGGGGCAATCTCAGGCAATAATATAGGATAGGCAGTGACTGGCTTGAGAGCAGTCCTGAAGAAAAGGACTTGGGGATGCTGGTGGATGAGAAGTTCCATATGAATTGCCAGTGTACACTTGCAGCCCAGAAAGCCAACTGTATCCTGGGATGTATCAAGAGAAGTGTGGCCAGCAGACCAAGAGAGGTGATTCTCCTCCATCTACCCCACTCCAGTGAGACCCCATCTTGAGTTCTGCATCCAGTTCTGGAGCTGCTATTATAGGGAAAGGTATGGATGTGCTGGAATATGTCCAGAGAAGGGCCACGAGAATGATCTGAAGGCTAGGGCACATCTCCTATGAAGACAGGCCGACAGAGTTGGGACTGTTCAGTTCGGAGAAGAGAAGGCTTCAAAGAGATCTTGTTGTGACCTTCCAGTATCTGAAGGAGGCCTACAAGAAAGCTGGTGAGGGACTTTTTAGGGCATTAGACAGTGATAGGACTCAGGTGCATGGATCCAAAATAGAGGAAGGCAGATTTAGATAGGACGTTAGGAAAAAGTTCTTTACCATAAGGGTGGTGAGACGCTGGAACACATTGCCCAAAGAAGTGGTGGAAGCTTCATCCCTGTGAGATTTTAAGGCCATGCTGGATGTGGCTCTGGGCAATCTGATCTGGTGGGAAGTGTCCCTGCCCATGGCAGGGGGGTTGGAACCAGATGATCCGTGAGGTCCCTTCCCACCCTGACAATTTTATGATTCTATGATTTTTTATATATATATGTATGTACATACACATATTTCAAAAGGAAGAATTGCATTATAAGAGTTACATGTAGACTAGCAAAGAATTTTCCATGAATACATATGAAGCTGTTGCAGTGCCACTAATTAGAAGAAAATACTGAAAAATGTTTCTTAACTAGAAGAGGAAAGCGGTCATTAGTGCATGTTATATAAAGACTTTCAACAACTGCTAGTGAAAGCTGAGAAAGAGTGAAAAGGATGTAATGGATGAAATCTAGCTGTTGTGAGAGCAAAGAAAAATCTTTCCTGAAGCACTAGAAACAATGACTTGAAAAGCACACACAGACTCGAGATACTCCAATGCTTATTACTGAGGCTGCTGGTCAGATCTCACTTTAGCTTTAATTTCCACAATTTTATGCCGCTGGTAATGAACTGGGGCAGAAAGACTCTTCAGGTATATTTATCCTTCCTTAAAGTAAAATAGACATGAATGGACATAAATTCCCATGCAACAAGGATTTTATGCCAAAGTTATGGAAGTTAAAATGGTAGTAAAGAGTACTCAAGAATGTTGCAGGAATGTGGTGTGTGAAGATTTTTCTTCCTTGAAATTTGCTAAGCTTTAACTGCTAGTTTGATTCTCTTTTCTGAAATCAAGAGCCCCTCCAGGAAGCGTAGCATGCCACATCACGAATCTTCACTGAATATTGTTAATTCCATACCTAAATAAGGCAAACTGAGCTAAGACAGATCCTGCTAAAAGGTGACATTGTACATTCATTGTGCTGTTTACATACCATTCATTCCTCTTATTGCTGAAGACTTCACATGAACACAGTCAGTGAAACAGATCTTGAACAGGTATAGTATTTTCAGTGAATTTATGCCAGTTTACAAAAATAGCGTCAATTTACAACAAGCTTCAGCCTTAGCTGAGGACAAGAGAATCTGTTGTAAACCAAATTAAAAATAGTTGAGATTGTGTTTGTGTTCTTGATTTTTCCTTGGGAGAGAACAAAGAACCTAGCATTTTATTTAAAAAAAAAAAAAATCACTAATGAATTATCTTACACCCTTTGTTTTTATTTTAAACATGCCTAAAATGGTAAATAAATTTTCTTACTTAGTTCAGATATTATTTGTCTTAGAGGTCAACTATTCCTAGTGAATAAGGAATCTGAAGAATGGAATAAACAACCCAACCTTTTAGATCTCTCACTTATTAAAAATCTGACTAAAATGAGACATCAAGATTTTGTGTCACTGAGTTTCCATTCTTATAGGTTCCCCTGACACTTATTTTTAAAGTCTGTTACAATAACACCATCACAAATATAAAAAGGATCCCTTAGTTGGTTAAATAATTTTTCTGAAATTTTGCTGTTAGCTAAATGTTTTTTGCCCAGAGGAGATTTTAGTCAAAACATAAAGAAAACAGGACCTGTTTATGACTGCTAAACACTATAGGGCTCAGAAGAAGGTCCCTTTGGAATACTGCTTTCTACCAGGCTGTCAAACTTTGTGACATTTCCATGATGTCAACAATGGGAAAGAAATATACAGAAAGTTCCCATGCATTCAAAATAGTCACTAAACTGGAAATACTAGCTGATCACCCCCCAAAAAATCAGGGAAGCTATTATGCTGCTTCAGTGCATGCTTTTTTGTTTTCCTTTAAATGCTTCAGATTTTATTTAGGGCAAGTCAAGAGAATTTTTTTTACAAGCAGAAAGCTTTTCATATTTATATTTTTTTTAAAATACAATTGTGTTCTTAGCAAGTAATGCCTCTTTAATGTGCAGCACAGAGACTTAACATCCCTGGGAACGATTCAAGTCCTGTGGATTGGTATTGCCTGCTTGGATTCTCCACTGTCTAATAAACCACAAATTGTGAAGCTTTTTTTTCTGTGACAGGGCATCTACTTTCTAATATGAATTCTGTAGAGTTAAATCAGTAGACTTAAATAAAGTATTCATGATACAGCCTTTCCAACAATGGCAGAGGAGGTGGTGTGCAGAAACTGACTACCTATAAGCTATCTCCTCATTGTCAAATGTACTTGAAATTGACCAGCAGGTACAAAAGCTAGTAGAATAGTGTGGATTGGCAGGCATATGTCTGTATGAATACTGCAGTATGATCTCATAAGCCCTTCTTCATCAGGAAACCTGGCTGAAACAGGAGTGAATATTAAAGGCACCCACTCAGCACATCCAGCTGGATGTGCCTTTAATGTAAACTACATGAGTAGCCTGATGAAGCAGAATAGCAATAGGCATATGTGTAAATTTATAGGAGATAATTGCCTCATACTAGATGGTAGGAAACGTTATCACAGGAAAAGCAATGAGTTAAAGAAATACCCTTTTATATATGCTGCTATAACACTTTAAATTACTCAGATGAGTACTGATCAGATCACTGAACATACATGTATATGTGCTTTGGGACATATTCTAGTTCTGTGTGTTATCAACTCTATTTGGTCTACTCTGTTGAGTTCATGTTCATGTACAGATTTATTGACAAAATTTTAATCTAAACTAGAAATGTCTTTAAGGGCACCAGGGCAATTCTTAATGAGTTAATTTTAATATATTTGTTCCAGCCAGTTCCTGTTGCGAAAATTCTGTGGTCCCTTTTGTTTTTGCAGTATTTATAAAGTTTCACAGATAATCGCATCGTTCCTTTTCATATGTAGTTTTTTTTATTGCAAGCCCCTGCCAGATGCCACCTAGGTAGGCAAGTTCTGTGACCAGCATCTGTCTGCAATGACTAATTTGTGTGACTAACTTCACCAGTACTGACTTCTGAGGATGGATTTTGGACTGTCTTTCTCAGTCTGTTACTGGATTATAATGGTATTTTGTACTTTAATCCTGTCTGCTTATTTTAGCTCTTTCTTAGACTTTCTCCAGGTCTGTCTGCTCCTTAGCCTAGATTCAGACTTGGTTTCCTTATCTTTGCTCCTTGACTCATTTCCCCTAGAGCCCCCCTGTCTGTATTTCCCTTTTTCTGCTCTTCTCTTGGTACCCTTCTTAACTATGTCCCTTGTTGTGGGGCAGTCCACATTCCTTCTCTCCCCTCCCCCTGCCCCCCAACTCCATCTCTGGAAGTTCAAATGGGGAAAAAAGGAAGGCCCTGCCCTCCCCACCCCCCCCCACCGTGGGCTTGAAGAGGGAACAGCAAAAGGTGCCTTTTCCACACATGTACTGACTCATGTGGAAGCCCACACTAGAATCAGCTGGTGGTTGGCTGGATTCTTTGCACTCAGTATATATGCCAAATGGACACAATGTCTAGGAAAAGCATAAATAGAGTGAAGAAACAAGAGCAGAGTTCCTGCCTTGTCATAATTCCTGCTTGGAGAGCTCCCATTTTGCAGTGTTCCCATTTTGGAGAGCTCCTGCTTGCGGATGGCTCCCACCTTCGCACCGCTCCTGTTTCGCACCGTCCCTGCTTTTGGACAGTCCCGTTTTTGCACCATCCTATGCATCACCACTCTTGCACAGTTTGTGCCTGAGGACCCACAAGCCTGCACATTTGGCAAATCGTTAGGTCCATTTGAGAGGGAGTTGCCAGCGGCATCTGGACCTGGCTTCTCTCGGACCACACTGTGCAGCCTGACTTCCTGCTCGCTACGCGAGTTGGGGAAGAAACCATCAGTTTGGCTTTCCCCCTGTGCTGCCAAAGCAGTGCTGTTTCCACAAATCTTTGTCTCATGGAAGCTGTGTCTTGAGACACTTTTGACTTTGACGGGTCTTTCCACTCACCTTGGATTTTTGCCGCTTGGATTCACCATTGGATATAACCTGCAGTCTCAGGAAGCTGCGGAGCCGAGAAATTCACCAAGGGATCATCGCCAAATTTCGTACCTCACCTCTGTGAGTAAGGTCTGCTGTTCCTTTCTCTGCTCAGCCTGATTTTTAAGTGGAATAAAGCTGTGTTGTAGCTTAGCCTTTTCCATTTTCTGACTTTGCTAAATCACTAAGCTTGCCCAAAAGCATCCTTTGAAGATTTTCCTGACCGAATTAGAGCCTGTAAATAAACCTTAGCCTGAGCCAGTTAATACCCAAACCAAATAATTTATGGCGCAGTGGCAAGCCTTTATGGCACAGCTTGCAATGCAGGGTAATTCCATAGTGGAATTTCTTCATCCTTTGAAGATTTTTCCCAACTGAATTAGAGCCTGTAAATAAACCTTAACTAGTTCTGTATATAGTCTAGGGAGCAGGGTTTTCGGGAAAATAAAAATAATTCTATTTCTATAGTTCCTGCCTCAGCCAATTAATACACAAACCCCTACACTTCTTCAGGGTCTAGTTTGCCTTGCTTTTAAGCCTGTTTTTTGCCTGGTCCCCACCACTGGTTCTGACTGTCTGCCCAATGAATACCCCTCCCTGATGACAGCATTAATGTTAAGGACAGGATGGAGGCTTAAGAACAAAATTATCAAATACACAAATATGCATCTATAAAACAGAAGGTGTACTAGTTGGCTCAGGAATAACCTGTCTGCTAAATGTACATTTATAACATGACCCAGCACTGCTCAAGGCCATCAGGTAAATGTGCCCTTTTTTCTTTTGAAATTAAGACATCAAAAGACACCAACTTCTTATGGTTTCTAAACCTTAATCAGATTGAGGGGTAGAGACATGACTCTAGGACAATTTTCCATCTCTTCATCATTTCAGAGGCTTCACTGCAGAGCCCAATATGGATAAATCCCTGAGCAAGCAACATGATCTGACTTCACAGGTGGTCCTTTTCAATCTGAGTTACCCTCTAAGCCTATGCTTCTACCTCTTTCCTCTCTGTCTCCTGCCCTGGCCATCAGTGTCCCTCTAGAAGCTCCTCTGGATCACCCTTTGGCTGGGGAGCAATCTCATCTCTCTTCATTAACTAGAAGACAGCAGCAGCTGCAAAAGGACAAACTGTCTTCCTCTTCACAGCCAGCAAAACCATTCTTTACACTGAACATATAATTCATACACAATAAATTTTGAACAAGCAACCAAAGAGTTATAACATCCATCATAATGCGTTTCAGCGTCTCTTTGTGAAGATGAATATGGATGTAAGTATGGACAGGCATGGATTCTTCAGTTAAGGCATCTGGAAAAAGAATGTAGTGAAGCATATGAAATATAAGAATGATATAACATAGGAAGATGAAAAATTAGAATATTCAAATTTGCTCTTAATACTAAGTGAAAAAGAAAACTCATATTTTTCAGTATTTACTTTGTTTTTTTAAAGAGCATTCAAATACATAAAAATGTGCACATCAAAGAAATGTGAGAATCAAATTCAGCTTGGAAAATATGTACTCGATAACAAAATGAGTATGTTAAGAATTATAAAAATTATGTACCAAATAATCGGAAACAGATTAATCTGGTTCTGTGGTTTCTAGGTCAACAGTGTTGAGATGTGCTACACAACCCACAAGAGGAGAATCCTTAGCAAGGGTGTACGTCGACTTACTTAGGAGTTAACTCCTTGTTAGGACAGTCTGGAAATCTCATCCCTTCCAGAAAATCCACACATCCAGTGATAGATGGAAAGTTACTATCAGAGCTAATTGCTAAAGTCATTTAAGCAGATGGTATAAATGAATCTCTCAGAAGCATGTAAGAACATGCCATGTGGTCAGTGAGCCATGTGTCATGGAGCTTGGGAAGAATATTTTGTATTTAAGAGAGCAGTACTCTTTCAAGTGACTCCGAAGGTGAGTCCAGCTAGAGTACCTTAAAAACAGGGAGTTGGATTTTTTTTATTCCTGTCATAAAAGGAAATTCCTTGTTGTTTATCCTAGAAGACTTCCCAGTGCCTCTCCCTAAGTACAAATTTCAGTTCAAAAGAAAGATCTTGACTGTGCTAAAAGATGCAATTAAAAAAACTTTTTAATTTGCTCTGCTGTTTTCTGGTAGCTTTTCTTCAATACATGGTGCCTGATGTTAAAATGGGAGTCACGTAATTTTTGCTGGGCATTCTCTTCTAAGTCCCATAATGAGGTGTTCATCATTCCTACCTGCTCCAGAAATTAGAAAAGACACAGTGACCTTCAGAGTCCTGTTTATTGTAGTACACACTTCCTTTTCAGTCACAACAGGGGATTTTACATGAGCAGAAACACATTTTATTATCTGTGATGTGCCAGTAGCACTGCTAGTTATCAAGGTTGCGTGACACTTCTTATCACAAAGTCCTGATGCCACAGGGAAATACAAGGGAGATCTCATCACTACACAGTAGCTGCTTTGGAGAACTGGAGTCAGTCTTCACTGCTGAGTTCCTGTGTGGCAAGTTCCTTTAATCACATTTTTCCCAGATGGTTATTTCGTATTCTGTTTTCATTGTCCAGCTTGAGATCTCACAGGCTGATCTACAGAAATATTTAAACATTCACAACCGTATCTGAAGCTACTGGGAACTGCCCTTTGAAAATATGAAATGTTACCCGTTATGAACTACTCAGATGCATCAGCCCGAATTCTCAGGTACTGAAATCGTACAGCCTGAGTTTCCCAGCTGTAGGGTGGAGATGATAAAACTCCATTTTTCCAGGGAATTGTAGCGGAGAGGAATGATTGTGAAACTTGTATGTGCTATGAGAGCTACAGAACAGGCCAGCAGGAAATGTATGGCTGTTCTCACAGCTGAGACTGAATAGTGGAAAGTAAATAGACCACACGCTAAATGAGGTTACAAGAAAAATCTTTAAAACTTATTCTTTGCACATAATGAAGCAGAGGTCAAGTTAAAAAAATGTGTCTGATTGTCTAACTAAAGCCAACATCATAATTTAATAGGGATTAAAGACTCACATCTTCAACTCTGGTACTTCCTTATTTTTCCGTATTTATAAATTATCTGTTAGGGCAGTTTTTCTTTGAAGGTCAGGGTGAATATGAAATAGGTTTTCAGAAAAGATTATCTTGCTAGCTAAGGTGAATGTGCTGCTCTGTGCAGAGTGGCTTTATGGTACAGAGTCATTGTCATATCCTGTTGTTCCATCTAATTACACATATTCCCATGGGATTATCCTCCATAACAGAGGTCCCAGGCCTGATGTGTGACAATCAGAGCTCAACTCTAGTTGAGAATTAGCATTTACTAGAGATGAAGAAGCAAAATCTGGTGATACTTAAGTAATCATCAATTTCCTCATGGCCTTACAGGGAGGGAAGTCTTACCATTTGTTTTGCCTTCTCCCTTTTCTCTCTATCCTTCTTATCTCCATTGCTTTATTTTTACCATTGTAAATATCCTCTGCTGCTAAACCTGGTTTTGCTTCCTAGGTTTCTGCCCCTTGTCTGAGTTCTGCTCTGCAGTCTGGAGCTATGATGCATAAAATGTCCTAATACAAATGGTGTTCCTTTCTCTTGGATATGAAGGCCGTTATGGCTGGCTCACAGTTCTCATAAAAACAGAGGAAAACTGACTTCCTCACCCACTTTTTGTTACTTCCTGTGTGTTATATGAAGTAGGTTGCTTGTGCCCTAAATCTGAGCCATTTCTCTGTTAGTGTTTTGTAGGTAACACTCTGCATAGGCTCTCATTTGTCCTTGGAGCCTCTATGTGCTTGCTGCAAGACAAACTGCAATACTTCATAAATCTATACAGCAGAATCATTGTACAGCTTCCTCTGAACACATAACCTCATTATATTCACAAGTACTTGTAATTCTCAAGTATTTTGAATTTTATGTTGGCACGTGAGAATGTATAGCATTTTTTGGTTAAAATTCCACCGTAAGGAGTCTTTTCAAAATGCATTTCCTGAATGTAGCCCATTTTTCAAGCGGGTGAATTGGCTGCTTGTCATGTAAACAATGTGTTATTGAAACATTGATACATAACTCCCATGGACCAAACACCCCTAGAGAGGCAGGATGCTGTTTCCTATGTAGACATAAGAGCACGGAACTGGACCATCACTGGGTTCTGGAGATCATCAGTTCTTGTGCCAGTACATATTGTCACTGATATGGCCAAATACAGCCACATAACCAACCAGATAAAATAAACTGGGCACAAACAGAAGTACAAAAATTCTATACACCTTTAGTATAACATCATAGCAATGCCAAACTATAATCACACTTTGTAAGCAATTCTGAAAAACACAATAGGAAGCCAAGTGTGATAAAATTCAATTTTTGTCCAACACGAAAGAAACATTATTAAAGAGAATTGCCTGGTCTGAGCTATTGCATGAGTGACTTGGACGTGTACCTACTGTCATTTATTCATGATTTTCCACAGGAGGTGTTAAAATCACATTCCAGTCCCAGCGGATTGTTTATCAGTGAACTCTTACATCAGTAAGAGCATTGGGATGCTTTTGATAGCTATGATATGCTTTAGTTTAAATTGTCCTCATCCATAACACACTAGTATGTATCCGTTCTTCTTTTTCAGGATAAAAGAATCTTACTGCATGTCAGAAACTCATTAAATCTATATTTGTAAATAAAGCATTTGTTCCACAGCACCAGGTGTCCTTGAACCACTACAATGAACAGCTCTGCAGTACAGTGTCCTAAATGTACTCAAAGCTCCACTGAGCGATGGAAATGTGACTTGTCTGTTAAGTGTCCTGGGAACAACTTGTTACGGCCTATAAAACAGTAAAGAAAGTGAACACAATGGTATTGCCAGAACTGAATCACAAATCTAATTGTACTCCTATCAAATGGCTTACTTGAGACTGAAAAAAAAGCTAGATTGAGTACGTTTGCTGTATAGATTAGTAGACTAGTTTAATAGCCACTGTTCTCATTGTGTATGAACTATTTCTTTATGCACAGATTGTTGTACAGATAGTAATTGCTTTTGCTTTTACGTACTATGTCTATATTGATGCTACTTTTTACTTGTACAAATGAGACCTGTCTTGGGTAACATTTTTAGCCCACTTTCCGACTTAGAATTATTTTTCAGGATTTCTTCAGCCTGAATATCAAGAAATAGCCAGACTGGTATTGATGCTTCATAATTGTTTTAAAATATTTAATTCAATCCAGGAAGACTTTTAACAGTTAAGAGCAAATTATACACACAGCAGTATTTTATAAACTAAAATACTACTAAAACTTCTTTTGGGGACACTTCTGAGTGTAGCTAGAAGCATAAAAAGCTACTGGATCTGTGAGACAAGAACTTTGATCTGTGTCACATCATGGCAAAAGTTGATACTAAAAAGGATCAAAGCTAAGCCATAGCTTCATGCTGTGTATAGCTACTGAAGCAGCAAGGGCATACTTTCCTCCTTTACCAGTTTTTGGTACTTGGGATGGCAGCTTTCATTGCAGAATGTTCGACTGTGATTTCATATGAAGTTCTCTATAGCCCTGTCCTAACTAATAACTAATTAAAATGGCAATGACATTTTTTGCATTTCATCCATTTTTATTATATGCCATATGAAATAATGAGTCCTCAGCTGTGTCAAAATCTAATGCGTGACATTATGTTCAACTTTTAAAGAAGCCAGGAGAAAGCCACAGAACATTTTCTTGAGTGGAAAGCTGCAGTGGCAATAAATTTTGAAAAGACCAGAAGTAAAGAGAGGTGACTAGGTGGAAATGCAATTTCAACACTAGTGTAAGACATTTTAATTTCTTAAGTATGAAGGAAACTGCATTTCTGATTTTGATCACTCCTTTGACCTCTTCCCTCCTCCTAGGTTTGACACGGTTTTTCTGATTTTCTTTTCTGAAGTGATTCCTCTCCTCACTAAAATGTCTATTCAGTTTAACTTTCTTCTCATTAAATGCTGATCCATCTAGGAGATTGCCATCCAAACTACTTTTGACCAAGCACCATTACTTCCTATAGGCTTACTGACTATATGTTGGCCTTTTACAAGTGAAATCGTGGGACTTTGCAGCACTGTCCTTCACAGCCTTCTCTCATTTTTACTTCTTGCATTATTAATCTGCTGTTTTTTCTCTCTTCTCTTTCTTATTAATACTTTTTTTCTTCCCCCATTATCAACAGCAATTTCCTTTAATTTGTGTATCCCGAATTATGATACACAAATCTTACGGCTGTTTAGAGGTCCTCACTGGAAGCTTTTCCCTACTGATGCTTCTTATGTGCTCTGTCATTACTTTTGGGGCAGGTCAGCCAATTCTTTTAATTTTCTTGTAAGTATTGCACAGTAAAACTTTGCTTCTATCAACTGATGTATAAAATCCATCTCTTGGAAATTCCTCCTTTTCTCTGTCTGCCTGTTCGCAGTCCACACTGGCTCCTTCCTTCTCTGAAATCATGAGATGATTCATTTGCAGCTGGAGCTGAGCAGGATTTATCATATCATCACATGTAATACATTAAGAACATACTTTACTTAGCTACACAGGAAAAAAGAAACCCTCCTCTGCCCAAATAAGAAAACAAAAGTTCAGCTGTCTGAACTACAAAGACAGTGTTATATGTGACATGATCATAGTTTAAATATATACCTGTATAGAATTGTGCCGGTGTTTTCTCATGCTATTGTCAATCTTTAATGTATACACCTAACTATATATTGTACTCTTGAACACTGACATATTTTTTCACCATTGTTTGTATTTTTTTCTAACTGAGAGCATAAAGGTTTAGGAATGTTTTGTTCATTATGTTATATAGTCAACAAGCTTGAACAATAAGAAAGAAAAAAAAAAGAATGAAAAAAAAAATATTTGAATTGTGTTAGGCAAGTGCATTTGCCCTTTTGCCCAGACATCAGCACTGTTAGAAAAGTGCTCTTCTTTATGGACAGCATTGTATCACATACATCTGTTGTTTCCTTCAAGAACATCTTATAATACAAGGAATTGTATGATTAAATTTATGTTCAAAGAAGGAAGCACTGCTTGATAGAGGTCTTAATGCAATACAACAGTTGCTATACTCAGTTGACAAGTATCCACAGGCTCTGTGGTATCTTAGGCCCCTTCTCAAACCAGCTATTTCCCTTTATTCCATGAAACACAGAGTGGCACAAATGATGGATGGACCTTTTATGGGATCACTGTTTCTTATGGAGTCCTTAAAGTATTAATGTCTCCACTGGGAGATATTTCCCTTACAGTATCTTTTGAAGATCTGTAGATAAAGTACATATATGCTTTGTCCATTACTTGTCTTTTTTATATAGGTAATAATGGGAACAAAAGAAATTTATGACTAAACCATGATGGTAATGCCTGAAAAGTTGTCCAAGTGAAGCATATGATTCTTCATCCCACAGATTTGCTGTTTCATGTTCACTCCATGTTAAACAGAGAAAATTACTTGGAACACATGGAAAATTTGAAGGTGATTAAAATAAAGCTGTTATGAAGCCTGATTCTGCCATTGAATACTGTTGTTTCTATGGTAACTCCTGCATCACATGTCACCTGTGTACATGACGGAAAGGCCTTTCTTAAAGTTACACAAATACGAACAGGAAAGACAAACTTCTCAGTTTGTTTTATCATGAGTATGAAGCATTTTATTTCCATAACAAGCACATAATTTTCCGTAATTCATTGAGTATTTGAGAAGTGGCATTATAAACAATATATAATTTATACCTGAAAAACATGCAATGCTTAAACATGGAAAAATAAAGATTTTTGTGAGGAAGGAGAACAGTGGGTTAAAGGGACAGCTGGTGTGTGTGTGTTACCCGATATGGGAGTTCTGCTCTCTGTTACTATTTTGTTACTGCTGTGGCGAAACAGCAAATAATAGCTACTAGTAATTCACTGAATAAGGCACGTGTATTGTCCAGCTGTATCCATGCCTTCAGCCTTCCTGTGAACAGACTGAAGAATACAGTCTCTACAGAAAATCCTTTATAACTTTATATATAATTTTGTTAAATTCTGTATGTTTACCTTTATGGTCTTATCTTTGCCCTCTTTTCAAATCAGTCTGATAAAAATCTTACATAAAAGCACACAGATGCCTTCACTGAAAATAGGTATTATTTTATTTTCCTATCACTTTCGAATTTACAATGTTTTAGTATGTATTATGTCAACTGACATGAGATATGCAAGGACAGATAAGAGAAAAGAGTATTATGAACGAGAACAGAGTACCATTGCCAAAAGAATGCGTGTACATATATGGAGTGGATGTGCATTCGAAAGAGGGTGATTAAAATTCAGATCTGAGTGGGTGATTAAACCTGAAATCTTCATCAGATTACAGTATTTGTCCTTGATTCAAATGCTGGTTCTGAACTAAAAATCTGTATAATATGTTGGGTTTTATTAATTAATAAATTCTTACATCTCAGACAGGCAGCAGACGCAGAGCACCTCCAGACTGTACTTTAATTGTACATGGTATGAGATACAAAGGCATTTAGCTCTGACTACTATGAATTTTTCAGGACCTTGCAATGTCTTTGATCTAACCTGTGCTTCCCTTCTTTTGAACAGCTTGATGTGACCATATCACTTACTGCTTATGTTGAATATTTAACAAAAGATACCTCTGTTTTTGAAAGAAACTTTCAAGGAGTGATTAGCTTCATGCAATTAATGCTGACTGAAAATAGAAAAGGAAGAATATTTACAGTAGACAGGTACCCACATAGGTCTATTTTGGTTTTAGGTATCTGTGTAATAATTTTCAGTCCTAGTGTGATAATTTAATCTTTCCATTCTATTCTAGCTTGTTCCAAACACTGTCCCATTTGGCATAGAAACTTCCATCTCTCTGTTGGAAACCAAATATTTTTCTTTACAAGGGCAGACATTCTTCAGTGAAGTTCAACTGAATTTCAACTGAGTGACCCACAAGGGAGCTCTCTCTGTTGTCCAAGCTAGCAAGATACATTTATGAGCCAGCACCAGTAAATAAAGAAGGCAAGCTACATCTGTCCTCCAGCACTTGAGGTCACTGAGCAATTCCAGAATTATAAGTCAGCAACTTAATGGAATTTCCCATTCAAATCATTAGGGCACATGAGACCTTATCACAAGCCAAAATGCTAGATTCTTAGCATGCTCCAAACTCAAGGGTTAGCTGTGAACTCTGCCAATCACAGAGTGGAACAAGGATGAGAAAAGTAGAAAATCAGTGCTTCTTGGAGAGAAGAGTGTGGTTTTATTCTGTGGTGCTACTTATAGAATACCACACTGTACAAGAAATATGATAGAGGCCATTTTAGCTAAAGAAATGTATAATTTATTACGCAGCCATGGCATATCACTGCACAGAAAATGAATGCATTGCTCTAAGAGCTAACATTTATTCAAATATAAGACCATATGAATTAAAATATGCAATTATAAAACACTACAATCTGTTCTTGTAAATTACTTGTTGTAATTTTAGCTCTAGACAACAATGACAAATTACAGTCCCCATTTCAAGGACATGGGATGCATTACATAAGGCAGATCTATAGTGTTAAAAACCATTAATCATCTTCTGGCAGCATTGTTTGTGTTAATCCTGTTTACCAAAGAAGAGACTTGCTAATACATACTATTTTAGGCTTTTCTTCTTCTAGCAAATATTGTTTAGAAGCAAACATTTATAATCTGAATTTATGTTTAGCCTCAAAATAGAAAACTAGCCCAGATGTAGTCAAAGAAATGTTGATATCCATAATAAAAAAAATAATTACGACCTCCTTCTATTTTTACCAAATGCTTATCTGTTACTATGTTAATCAGGAGCTAAATGTTGTTATAAAATTACAGCATTGTGTTACCTGATAGTTGCAAGATTATACCTTATGCAAAGAATGTATAGGTCATTAGATTTTTCTTAAAAAATTATAAAATCGTCTTCAAGTTTTGTGTCAGATTTTTCAAGTAAGTCTCCTTTTTCACATACATAACATTGCCAATCATAGAGTACCAGATTTCACTGCTAACGAAAGTAATACTTAATTAATTGTATCAGGGTATAAAAAGTACAGTCAACTTGAAATAATGAGTTTATAATCGTGTCTAATTATGCATATTTTTAATTAAATCTGTCTCCTGTTGATGAAAGATAGTCAATATCTTGTTAGACCAGGAAATGGGTTTTTTTGAGCCTGTAGAACTTTTAAAGGTTTCTTAAATTTCCTTTATTAAATGACATTACATTTTACAGAGATATTAGTTTGGCAGTGAGAGGGAAGTACCTAGGATGTAAAAGGTTCAGATTCAGTCTGCAGATCTGCCATTCATCCCTGTCCCAGAAATCTGCTGCAACAACCAGAAATCAACTCTGCACTGTTTTTCCTTAAGCTAGAGATGGATTACTACTTTTCATATTTATACATTTTGTTTAAATTCTCTGCACCACCTAATACACCAGTTAAGTCCAAAGTGAATATGTAACTTTCTTCCTATTTTGTTGAGGTACAACACTGACAGAAGGTGGATGCCTAACAGGCAAACTCTCCACATGCACTAAAATAAAATAATGTTACACACTTAAGATTTTGACTTCTTATTTTGAAAAAAATTGTCCTTGAAATATGTGAGAACTGTGGATGTGTGTGAACATTTGAAAACAGATAAATTCTTCTAAAATGGACTGCAAGGGCACTTACTGCCTCTTCTGGTTTAGCAATGCAATGTCAAATAACCTTGACCATGCTTACATTAAGGATTATTGCATTTATGCGAACATTAGGTGATTTGTTACATCATTATGCCATGTGCTGATTTGCAAACCTTTAAAAGTAATCTGAAAATACAGTAAGGTTACTCCACCACTGCATAAGATGGGAAATGAATTAGGTATTAACTTAGCCTGTGTCTGTCTTTTCTGTATTCTGCAGTAACTAACATGACATAGCTCACCACGTGTGGGACCATGGATTTGCATTTCAGAACAAAAATGATAAACAATAATAGCCTTAAAGTAAGCTGATTACAGTCAGTAGGAAATAACATCAGTTCATTTGCAAGCTAAGCAGATATATATTTCAATTGTGATGCAAATTTCACCAAGGATGTAAAAACAGGTATGTTTAGAAGTATTTATACAAGTAAAAAATACTGAACAAAAAAAAGTCAATAGGACAGCTGGAAAAGACCTCATATATTTTCCAAACGGTCTGTATTTTCATCAATTGTATACACCTCTAATAAAGTAATTATCATGCAAATTATCTTCTCCAGAGAGATTGCTTGTTATATCTTCAGAGCATCACAGCTACAATGTTCATACCACCTTGAATATATCTAATAACAGAATTTTACGAAAGTCAGGTTCTTTTTTCTTTCCCCCAAGCTGTGCCAGACATTATAGCAGCAAATAGGTATAGACCTGCATCTTACGCTATACTCCAGCACATCTTCTCTCCACTGATATGAAGTTACAGTATTTGCATTCTGTCATACAGATATGTACTCTGCTGCAAGTCCTCTGTGTCTGAACTCCAGTTTTCTGGATGTCCTAGTCTCTGCACAGTTCTTGCTTTAGTGATCATGAAGGAAAAGGAAATTTCTGGGTCATCTTCACATATAGAATTGTCTCAGTTGGAAAAGACTTCTCACTAAGTCCAAGTATCTGAGAGCGTATACCCAGGAGCAGTGAAGATTCATGCTTGCCCTCAAAGTCTGAATCCTCTCCTGTGGCAGCTGTGCTACTTCAATCAATCATAATGTCAGCATTTTGGCAAATTTCTCAGATTATTTCCTTCCCCTGCTGTTGTTTTCAACTTACTTGAATTTGCTCCAGGGACAAAGAAGGCTACAAGGGCATGAATTTGGATGGAGGGTAATACAACTGCATTGTCATCTCCTATCTTACAGCTTTTTTATCCCTTTTTTACCTGCTCCATCTGCAGACCTTAACTTTGAGGGCGCACATCTTCTGAAGAGCACAGGGGAGGGAATGCTGTCATATCCCAGAATCTTCTGTGCCACTGATGGCACAGCAGCCATTTATAGCATTTTCTGGTAGAAAGCTAACAGATTGGGACTTCTTCCACCCACAAGAACGTGCTGACCTCATGGAGGGGGGGGTGGGGGTGGAAATAAGTATTGTGAATCTGGTAATTATAAAAAGGTAAAACATAATCTTTTATTAGAACTAATCAGCTGAAGGCACTTCAACTTTTACTGTGTTTTAATAATCGCTCAAATAATTACTTTCAAACACTATTCCCATGCATGCCATGTGATACAACATTCAGTATTTAAAAAAAGTGAAATAAATCAGAAAGCTTGTGAGCAGCAAAACTGCTTCAGTTGGTTCCTTGGGCATTTGTGGCTTACAATAGTGCCTAACAAGACATGTTCACCAACTGAAGCTTTCTACATGGCTGGGGAACTCACTGCACTCACGTAGATTTTCTTGAGTCTACTAAGTGGGAGGTTCACCTTTTCCTCAGTGAAAGGAAGAAAAAACACTCCAAAACTCTTAAGGATGACACAGCATTTAAGGAGTACACTATTCATCTCTCAAGTAACTTTTCTTTCAAATAGGTTGAAATTAGTCAATTCAACAGAGAAAGGGAGGAGTGGAAGGACAGATAAGAGTGTACACAATCATATGGGTTACTCATATAAGCTTTATTTCCTTAGGAAGTCAGGATAAAACAGTTCAGTGATTAATATATAAACAGCAATTGCTCATATCCTGCAGACTTTCAGGAAATAACTGAAATCCGCATGTAAATTTGTGTCTGCAGCAGATAAAATTAACTAAAATACGAAGATGTAATTGCCTGAGTCTGTACACAAAGTCAAGCTGCAGTATAAATGGCAGTTCCATTTTCCTGTTGACTGTTAAAGCAAACTAATTATATGGCATCTTGGATTTTTTTTCAAGAAATAGGAATGTGAATCTCAAATTTTGAAAGAGTGTGTAGTAAATAGAAAAGGAAAGTGATTTCTCAGATTACCATCCAGCCACAATACTTCTGGGGTAGGTTTTCCCCTTTCAAGGATCATTGCATGGATGTGTGAAGTTTCTGCATAGTGCTGCACTAGACAAGGGTAACATTATGTATTTGATAGTCTCACCCAGTGTTTTCCTAGAATCTGGCTTTGGATGAAGTTTCCCATTACATAAAGTTGATTGCCCAGAACAAATACAATCATGCTGTAACCCTTACATGGTGCTCAGTCTCAAGATAATTTAGTTACTTAACTAATGTCCTCCAATAGCCATGGTGTGTAGTACAGAAGGAATGATAGTTATTTCCTGCAGAGGGAGAGTGAAGCTGCAGGCGATGCCCCTGCAGCAGGACAAGAGGTGGAATATGGGAGATGCTAGGGTCCATGGCAGCTGGGAGTGACAGCTGGACTGTGAGACAGGGAGGACTAGAAAAAATGGAAAAGCAACAGCAGAATAGCAGGCAACAAACAGGAAATGAGGAGGAATTATAATAAATAGTTGAAAGCCTGTGAGGAGACCAGCAGGCTTGATGCTGACGTTGGCATATGGAACTGCTAGGAATGCTGCAATGTACAACACATGCTCATAGCAGTGCACCGTGGTGAATGGATTCTGGCCTGCCAGACAGGACTGCTGTAGTGCAGCAGCGGCAGGTGCCAAAGAAAATCAAAATGCTCATTTCTAGTAGTTTGAGAGCTACTCAGGCTTGTAGTTACATGTAGGCTCTGTTGCACTGTTGCCTAGTGCTGCTTAGCTGTCACGGTGTCTTTAAGTTCTTCTGTGAAAGCAGGATAGCCCTCAGATCGGGTTTGCTGTCTGCACTCCGTATGTCAGCAGTCTTTGTGTGCAAGAAGCACTGAGGCTTCCTTATGAGAAATTGAAACACAGGAAGCTATTAGCAGTCACTGAGACCTGGCGCATCAGTCTGTGGAGAGGCTAGCTGGGTCAGCTCTGATTTATTCAAATCAAGGTATTAGAAACCTGTCCTTAAAAAACAAACAAACAAAACACAAGGTTTGGAAACACTAGATGAGATCAGAGTTTAAAACTCAAGAGTACTGAAGAAACTGTGCAATAGTAACTGTCCTCAGTGGGTACAGGAAGCCCCTAAAATCAAAGAATCTTCAAATGCATTGACTTGGAAGGCATCTTTAAAGATCATCTAGTCCAACCCCCTTGCAGTAAGCCAGGATATCCCCAACTTGGTCAGGCTGCTCAGAGCCCCACCAAGCTTGACCTTGAATGTCTCCAGGGATGGAGCCTCCACCACCTCCCTGGGAAACCTGTTTCAGTATTCCACTACGGTATGGTAAAGAACTTCATCCTAACGTCCTATCTAAATTTACTCCTCTCTAGTTTAAATCCATTGCCCCTTGTCCTAGTGCTACTTTCCCTTATAAACAGTCCCTCCCCAACTTTCTTGTAGGCCGCCGACAGGTACTGGAAATCTGCTATAAGGTCTCTCCAGAGCCTTCTATTTTTCCAGGCTGAACAGCCCCACCTCTCTCAGCCTGTCCTCACAGGAGAGGTGCTCCAGCCCCTCTGATCATCTTTGTGGCCCTCCCCTGGACCTGCTCCATCAGGTCCATGTCCTTTTTGTGTCGAGAGCCCCAGAGCTGGACACAGTACTTCAAGTGAAGTCTCACCAGAGCAGAGTGGAAGCATAACCTCTCTCTATCTGTTTAGAAGACAGAATGGATCTGGAAGGAACAAGTAAAGGGAAAGACTAATGGATTAATAGGAGGTATAATGCAGAGATGAAGAAGACAGAGTTAGAGATGTGTCAAAACAAACCTACACATGAGAAGGGATAGAAGAAATAAAAAAAAAAAAAATCCATGACAGAGATCTGGAATAGGTAAGGACAGAAGACAGTGTGATGATTTAAAAGTCTTAACCTCACCTGAGAACTCTGTATCAGAACATAAATCCATGCTTTTAATTTTTTTCCCGTCAGTTGAAAACTAATGAAACTTATGCATGCAATTATCTTTAATAATCCTTTATGCCATGTAATATTCATCTATGCCATGGTTCTGTCACAAGTGATGATACATGATTTACGTAAAATATTTGCTGGAGAAACAGCATGAATAGAAGTTTTAGTGACAGGAGAAAACAGCAGCTTCTGTGGCCTTCCTTCCTTTCTCTGTGCTAAGCAGTTCTGTTGCTGCACAATGCCAATTGTAATTCACAAAAGTGAATTTTGTTTTACCTTAAGTTCACAGCTAGTACTTAGTTCTTTTTCACTGTGTTTGCATCCCAATAAGCACTGACATTAATCCACATTTCCTTACCAGAAGCTGTTCTAATTAGGCTGTTCTAAAAGTTGTGTTAATCAATAGAGTTAGTTCTTTACATTTATGCACAACAGGAAGTTTTCCATTGTAAAAACAGTTTCTTTTTTATGGCCCAAGTGGATAATCACTCCTTACATGTCAGTTTAACCTCAGTTCCATCAGCATGTCTTGGTAAGATAGCGTGACTGTGACTATACAATGGGAATTAACATTGGCAAAATGAAAAACAGGAGTTTCTCCACTTGTCTGAAAAAAAATCCCAAACAAAACCCACACCAAAAAACTAAAGACTACAGGTAGGTAAGTTTCTGTTTGCTTTTCAATAGATACTAAACAAAGCTAAACTGTATTTTTGTTTGTATTCTACTACATAAACCTCTCTCATCCCCCTGCTGTAAGTAATGCAATGAACAATTTTTGAAGCAGGTTCCTCTCAAGATCCAGTAAACGACGAAACGTAAAGGAGAAAACTCAGATCTTGAAGACATTAGTCAGCCTCACTAGTATTTTGTCTCTGTCATTGTGTTAGCATGCCTGAGTTTCATTTTCCCTTTCCAGTAATGTAGACAGCACACATGTTGTTATGAAAGGGAATGACTGAGACACAGCCTCAAGAGCTGTGCTTCTTGGTTTGCTTGATCCACGCTCCACAACAGGCAGGAACTAAATCTTGCTGGCTATTCCCAACCTTGCAAAGATGAGAATGTGGCAAACTCAGGCATAAAAATTGGAGCATAGAAGTCACAAGGTCTCAACGTCCTGGTTGTCCTAAGATTTTGGTCATAAAGGAAAAGGTAAGAAGGAGACTTTGTACAGTATTTGTGTACAATACTGTTCTCTTAAACTTCTGCTACGTGAAATGTGCTTCCAAACATGTCTATGACAAGTTTTCTTTCGTAAGCATCAAATCCACTAACGAGCATAAAAGAAAATGAACCCATCAGCTCAGATTTCACTAAATTTACATAGCTTTTCTCCTAATATGTCACATCATTATTTTTCTGTGCTTTTTGCATGGACTAAATTATCTTCCTGCATCAAACCTCTTCACTTCAATACAAGTGAAGGCATTTATCTTCCTGGGAATGGTCAATCTTGTCTTCATAACAAATTGGGGCAAAGAAATTTGTTACACAAAACTTAAGAAATAGTCATTCCTACACCAGTTTGTCAGAATTTGTACATTAAAGAGTGATCTCTATGAGCAATAATGTACAGATTCTTTCAGCTAAGGCTAACTGAGCGTAATGACCACCTAAAAACTGTTCAATGGTATGTAAGAAAAGAACTGGTATTTCTGTTTTGGCACTACATAGCGAGTGATGGAGTGAGTATGGAAAGTGACCACCTTGGCACAGCACTCTGTGAAATTTTAAGTTGTTATACTTTTCTCCATCTGCAATGGCTCTAGAATTAAATAACAAACAAAACCCCCAACACCTTAGCTATGTACCCAAGACATAGCTAACATCAGCTTTCGTGAAGGTTGCACAAAAAACTTATGCTTCGCTTCCCAAAACTCAGTCATCCTTCATTTAACTACTCACAATATGTGAACTTACAACATGAGAAAAAAACATGCTGTTTTCCATTGGTCTGGATATTCAAAAATATCCAGTGCAGATTTTCACTCAGACTTGGCTTTAAACATATGCTTCCCTTTCATTGCTTGGATCTATATGGCACAGACCAGGACACAAAAACTCAGTTACTTTGGGACATGGCTGTGCTGATGTTACATCAATTGCTGGACTTAGGATAAAAAGCATGGACAAAAGGCAGTCTGTTCTGCTACCACAATTCTTAGGCTCCTGTACCTACACCCAACAGCACAGAAGACTTAAAATTCCTTCCTCTCAGTCAAAAAACAAAACTAGGTTTTTAAAAGCTTAAGTCCACAATTAGAGCAGTAAAATTAGTGACAAAAGTGATGAAACTAAGTTTTTGATAGATGCTGCATTAAAAACCTTCAGCCTTGAACGCTTTAAAATACAATAGAAAGTACTGCAACTAGATTGCTATCACTATTACCTGCTAATTACTTTTCCCTACTCTTAACAGCAGTTCTGAAGCCCACAGAACTTTATAGGCTCCGCCAGCAAGGTTTTTACTACCCGTGGTAACGATTTACTCTGAACAAAGCAGGTCTCTCCGAAAACCTTTGGTCACTCGAGAGAAGGCACTACATTATTTCATTGGTTTTGTCATTTCTTACGCTTTTTATGCACTATTATCAGTTGTACGTACTTTAAAAACAGATAAACAAACAGAAGCATAGTGTCTGATTAAAAAGCTGCGAAGTTTTCCTTTCGCCAGACTTTCCGCTCGGTTCCCTGGTCCCGAGGTCCCTCCGGAAGGCCGGCAGCCGCACGCCCGAACTTCATCTCGCAAAGAGGGGAGCTTACCCCGAGCTCCCGGAAAACTGCGAATCTACAACGCCAGCAGCCGACAGGCCGCCATACTGGTCGAAACAAGGGGTGGGACAGGCGGGGCAGAGCCTGTCAGACGACCTACCGGCGCCTCGGCCGTGGTACGACCTCGCAGTGCATCGCGGGACACGTAGTTTCCCGCCCCCGCCTCGCCCGCAGACTACATTTCCCGTGAAGCTGCGACGGAGAGCGATAGGCGTGACCGGCGTCTGCGACACAGGCAGCCAATTGTGGCGCGGCCAGAGCGAGCGCCGTCAGCCGCCAATGTTGTTTTCGCTGAGTCGAGCTGCTGGTGTTGTTGGCGGCGGCGCCATATTGGAAGGGACGAGTCCCCGTTAGCGAGAAGCCCCTTGGCGCTGGCCCGGCCGCCGCCATGCTGTATCTGGAGGACTATCTGGAGAGTGAGTGTGTGCGGGACGGGGGTGCCGGGCGGCCGGGCACGGCCGGTGGAGGGGAGCTCGGGGGAGCCGCGGCGAAGAGGCGGCGCCCCCCTCCCCCACGGCGGCGAGTGGCTGACTTCCTCCCTCCCTTCTTCCCCCGCTCCCCCGCCCCTCTGTGTGCCCGCAGTGATCGAGCAGCTTCCCATGGATCTGCGCGACAGGTTCACCGAGATGCGCGAGATGGACCTGCAGGTGCAGAGTACGTGAGTCCCGCCCCCTCTGCTTCTGCCCG